>BJBW01005633.1:0-97706 GCA_004320125.1 Scolopax mira
GGCTGCATAGGGAAGAGTGTGGCTAGTAGGTCGAGGGAAATCATTCTCCCCTCCCCCTCTACTTGGCACTGGTGAGGCCACAACTGGAATACTGCATCCAGTTCTGGGCTCCCCAGTTCAAGAGGGACAAGGAGCTACTGGAAAGAGTCCAGCGAAGGGCAACAAAGATGATTCAAGGATTGGAGTATCTCCCTTATGAGGAAAGGCTGAGAGAGCTGGGACTCTTTAGTCTGGAGCAGAGAAGGCTGAGGGGAGACCTTATTAATGGCTATAAGTAACTAAAGGGTGGGTTGAAGGAGGAGGGAGCCAAACTCTTTTCTGTGGTTGCCAGTGAGAGGACAAGGGATAATAATATCTCTCATATTATACACATTTTGCATTTCTTGAAAGTTGAGAAATATGTTTTCCAGTTTTCTTTGGCTCTCCTCTCCAAGAGGCTGTTTCAGGTAATGTAATATCAAATGCCACGCAATAGCCAAAAGAAATATCTTCTCTAGTCAGTTCTTTGTTAAGAAAAAGCTTACAGCTCTGAGAATGTTCTTCACTTTTCTTTTTTTTTTTTAAGAAAGCTAGAAACTCTTCCTCTATGACTGCAATTCACAAACATAAACACAAAAACAAATAGAAAATTAAACTTATTTAACATTATATTCTCTATTCATAGGATGCAATAGCCTCTCCCACAGAAATTTGATTTCTTGTATTGCCTTTCTTATGGTTATCTGAGCTGTTTGACACTAATAAAAATAGTTCACTGGATTCCTTATTTTGTTAAAAATTCAGAGAAAATAACTCTTGATTTCCACATGAAGTTTAAAAATAATAATAATAAATTCTTTTTTTAAAACATACTACAATTTCTAAAGACATAGATGAAACTATAGCATGTCATAAAAAGAAGAATAGATTCTTATGAGAATTTTTTTTTCCAGCCTTTGGCCATTATTCTGTGAATCAATGTGGCCATCATGTATTGACATATGTATCACAAGTGACAATACTGAGCAAAAGGAATTAATACAAACAGACATTTCTTGAACTATTTGGAAGGGAATTGAATTAAATTGGCTTCACAGACCATAGACTCATTCAGCTTGACTGTAGTGGTGAACATCATAGAATCATAGAATGGTTTGGGTTGGAAGGGACCTTAAAGATCATCGAGTTCCAACCCCCCTGCCATGGGCAGGGACACCTTCCACTAGAGCAGGTTGCTCAAAGCCCCATCCATCCTGGTCTTGAACACCTCCAGGGACGTGGCATCTCTGGGCAACCTGTTCCAGTGCCTCACCACCCTCACAGGAAAGAATGTATTTCTAGTATCTAATCTAAATCTCCCCTCTTCCAATTTAAAACTGTTGCCCCTTGTCCTGTTGCTACACTTCTGCCAAAGAGTCCCTCTCCGTCTCTCCTATAGGCTCCCTTCAGATACTGAAAGACCATTATAAAGTCTTCCCGGAGCCTTATCTTCTTCAGAATGAACAACCCCCAGCTCTCTCAGCCTGTCCTCAGAGGAGAGGTGCTCTATCCCTCTGATCATCTTTGTGGCCCTCCACTGGACCCATTCCAACAGATCCATGTACTTCCTGTGTTGAGGACTCCAATGTTGGACACAGTTCTCAAGGTGGGGTTCTCACGAGCACAGAGTAGAGGAGCAGAATCACCTTTCATGACCTGCTGGCCAGGATGCGTTTGGCTTTCTGGGCTCTGACAGTGCACATTGCTGGCTCATATTAAGCTTCTCATCCACCAACACCCCCAAGTCCTTCTCCTCAGGGCTGCTTTCTAGCCATTCTCCAGCCAACCTCTATTTGTGCCTGGAATTGCCACATCCCAGGTGCAGGACCCTGCACTTGGCTTCGTTAAACTTTATGCAATTTTCATGAGCCCATCTCTCCAGCCTGTCCAGGTCCCTCTGGATGGCATCCCTTCCCTCCAGTGTGTCAATGGCACCACCAAGTTTGGTGTCAACAGCAAACTTGCTGAGGGTACACTCTACCTCACTGTTGAACAGCACTGGTCCCAGTACGGACTCCTGAGGAACACCACTCATCACTTTATAAGACCCTCCTAAGACATTAAGCCATGAACAGAAAAGAAACCAACGTAGAAGATTCTACTTTGGCTGTGCAGATTGTGTTTTTGCTGTGTGTTGTATTTCTACCCAGCATAAATAGGAATATTTTATCAAGAAACATGTGGGTTTTGTTTCAAACTTTTCACTGACTGTTTGTGGAAGAGACAATAAATCAAAGGCAAGCACTTCAGTTTATTGTCATGCTTTCAATTTTACCTTTGGGAATGGGGATCTTTAGATAACTCTTTGACTCCATAGCCTGCATTTTTTTGCATATATGCCAAGATAATCTCTAACTGAAATTGTTTCCACCGTGTTCTACAAAGCTGTTACCAAATCTCAGTTATTAGAATACATATCTAGTGCTCTACTCTAGTGAGTAGAGAGCCATTTGTGATTCCTCATATATTTTTTTTGCATGAAAATGACTATTACAATTAAGTTTTAGTAGCATTTCTAGTCAAGTTCTAATCTCATTAATTTAGTTTTACTTAAAATGGTAATAATAGTTTCCACAGGCACTTTGTGATTAATGTGCCCTCCCTGGAAACTATGAGCAAAAATATAGATCTGTTACTATAAGTGTGAAGACTGTTTTGTGCTACATACCTATTTCTGAAATATTCTGTTAGGAAGTGAAACAACAGAACAGTTGGGGGTAGGAAGCAGGAACTGGGCCAGGGAATAGTCTTCAATGGGAAGGATTTTTATCTGTTCTGCTGATAATCGAATTTTGTTTCACCTAACCAAAAATCCCTCCATGCATTTGACTTGCAGTGTGTTTGGTTGTATTATGCTTGTATGGCTGATCAGATGGATACAAGCAATAGAATGGTGTTGGAAAATAGAGCAACAGTTGTGGGAGCAAAGAGTCCACAGATACTTCAGATATTCCATAATCCAAAAAGGTGCTTGTTGTTGTGCTTTGGATGACAAATTTGTAAGTGAATAAGACACATTTGTATATACATTGATCTGGGCAGAAGAAAGTCACCCATCAGAGATCTTTATGTCTCTCTGAACAGAATAGGTTCCTACAGGGTAAATTTAAGCTTTAGATTTTCCTTTTTCTCCTTCAAATACTCACCTCAGATTTTTAATGACACATACAACATATCAAAGAGATACGAAACAAATTCATGTTAGCAGTTTCCTACTACCTGACAACTTTTCAAAGGACAGGACTGAATTAACTACGAGCATGAAACAATTGTGGAGCTTTCCCTATTTTTGGTAATAGAATAATAGAGGTGATGTTCTTTTGTCATCTCTTGATGATAGGAAAGCTGTCCTTCATGGTTACCCAAGAAGAGATGGCAGGGTCATGGGAGGTTAATAGGGCCCTGCAAGCAAGGAGCAGGCCTTGATAAATGATGGTTCCTTTCCCACAGTGGAAGAGCAGTCTAGAAAGCTTTGGGAAAGTGAACAGAGACTGTAATAAACTATCATTTGAACAATCTTCTGACATTTCGGAAGTGTTTGTTACGTTTTGTATTATTTTTCTCAAACATATGGAATGTCATTAGGATTATTTTCTTCCAGTCATATCTTGATTAGACAAATAATCTTTGTTCCTCTTAAATGACCTACCGATCCAAGAGCACTGTAAGATTTCGTTAAAAAAATAAAATACCTTTATGTTTAAAATTATTATTTTTTTTTATTTAAAGAGAAGAAAGGAGAAACAGATGTAAATGTAAAATGCTTCAAGAACTAGTAAGTACTTAGGTATTTATATTTCATTATATTTCTACATCTTTTCTGATAAGAATTAACTGTGTTTCACAGTTGCCATTTTTCAGTGTGTTCTGCATCTCCATCGTGTTGATACTGAAATGCTGATATTGAAAATTTCTGCAGTGTTGACGAAGTTTAGTTTAGTTCATTAAATCAGAGCTCATTGCCATTTAAAATTGCAGAGCTAGAATATAGGTATGAATTGTACAGCTTAATTTACTAAATGAAATTTGTTTATTGCCAATGTCTTGAAATACAAATCATACTTGAGGAATTCCAAAGCAGGTTTACCTAGAAAAACAAACTTTGACATGTCAAAGCAGCAGTCAGGAAAAACTTAAACAAAAAAAAAAAAGCAAAAGTCTTCAGAATTTTTTTTTCCCTAGTCCCAGATAACTATAACTACAAAATAAATTAAGTAAAGATCTCAATTGTTCTAATTTCATATAGCTGTGTATCATGGTAAAAAAAAATAGAATATTTTATGTCATTAAAAATAATATACAAGTATCACCACAAAAATGAAATGAAATTAATATTTATTATTTGTGTGAGTTTTTTGGACTTACTAGCAGTATTTTTTGAGTATGGAGTTCTGCCTTTTCCAGCTGTCCATTCCACTAGCTGCCTCCAAACAAAAAGTTCAGAATAACGTGCTTCTGCCTATGTCTATGGTGAAATAAAAACTTTCTAAAGCTTAAATTTAAGGGTTGTCCTTGTTAGCCGGCAATTATTATGGTGGGCACAAGATTAAACGAAAAATTTGGTTATCAAAAGATGAATGTTTCCATTGTAACAGGACAATTCAGGCAACATTGATTGTTCAGATTTATGTCACTATTACAGTGGCACCATTAGTCTATGGCAGCTGGTAGGATCTTTTCTTGCTGTTTCACCTTTGAAGATATGCTACTGTTCTAATTGTTGTAATTGTTACCTGGCTTATAAAGCGGATTTCATAGTATGAAGTGTCAATAACTGTTTGTCAGAGCAAGTTAGGATATTTACAGCAAAGCAAACTTTTTTACCCTGAAGGGTATGGGGCTTTTGTTGTTTGCCATTAGCTCTTACTTTAAGCTATTCTAGGCTGGTCAACACTGTTGCTGCATAGGTTCACAAAAGGATCCTGCTGCTTGGGTAGCTTTCAGTTATGAGTAGATGTTTGCTTTGTCATTTCTCTTCTTCCTGCAGTACAGAGAAAGAAAAATGCTACTGGATGTATATCACATTTAAGCAATAAGGCCAGTTTAAGCCTTTTATCATGTAGATGAGGATGGATAGGGTAGTTAAAAACCCCTGGTATTTTAGACAGTTTGATCCTATCTGACATTAAAAAAAAAAAAAAAAAAAATCTGCCATAAAGCTCTTCTTGCTATTTGAAGCTAGCATTTTAAAGAGAAAATGATTGACACTTTTCTGTTTTGATTTTTCTGTATTTTTTCACATCTAGTTTGCACTTAAGCTAGCAGTCACCATGTACAGAGTAACTTAGAACTGAGGTAATCAGTGAAGTAATCATCTGTTCTTAGAACAAGTTGAGGGTAGGCTGGGGCTGTCATCCCTACACAAAACATATGAAAAAATGAGGAATAAAAGGAATGAGCAGAGTAACTGATTTTTGTTTGCATTAGTTTTGGCAAGGAAGCATGGATTTGAGTAATGAGATTACAGTCACTTCTGCTCCCTTGTTTATATGCAGATATACACTAAGTTTATTCTGAAATAAATAGGTTTTAGTTTTTCTTGTTAGTTACATTAATTATGTAGCTTTTGTGTTTTTAACTAATGGTGATTACACCTGTATTAGGTAATTCATCTCTGTGTTAGAAACAAGCATTCATAAATATATTTATTAGGTGAGCATATCACAATCAGTAATAATGAGAAGCACCGTCATCATTTATTAAGAAGTGTCATGCCACACAGTTCACTGGTTTACCTGGTACAACCTACAGGCTTAGAAAGTGAACATACTGCATGTTTCCTAGCAAACAAAATGAAATTGTGATTTCATTTGTAGGTTTACTGTTGCCTGTTTATACAAAGGATCAAACCTCTCCTGAAGTCTCTGGAAGTATGTTGCACATGCATTCAACGAAGTTGAAAAAACTGAACCAGACATATCCCGTTATCTCGTCACTCAAGACAAAAATCTTCATCTTTACCTCCCCTATTGCAAGCAGATTGTGATGAAATGTTATTATATTTTGTTCTGCCTACAATTTTTAATTATTTTATTTATACATTAAATTTATATTTCAAAGGAAATAACTAATTTGCTCTGGTAGTATACCAGGAGAAGAACTTTCCAGAATGGAGTTAGAAAGTTTCAGGAAATTTTAAATTTTATTTTATTCTAAAGGTCTATTGAGTAGAGGGCTGCAGATCATTCAGCCCTTTCATTCAACTCTCATTCATGGATTGAGGACAAGATCACGATACAGTCCTCAGTCCAGTACCTATAGCTCAAACTGGATCTAAGGGACACTCCCTGATGAGGAATGCCAAGACTTAAGTACTGCAAACAGACATACTGGATGAACACCTTGGACAAAGTAAAGCTAAAAGTGTTGATTCCTCAGGCTTAGACAGTTCTCAAAAGTGTATAGCAGAATTTTGCTTGAAATAGTGTTTGGATTTTGTCAAACTGAATTTTCCTAACAATTTCATATAATTTCTGACTAGACCTAAACCATAGAGGTGAATATAGTATTTGGCAGGCTTTTGCTTGTAGAAAACATTTCAGCTTGATACCTGACTGTAGCCCTCTCTGATCACAAATAGATGATTGTACCATAAAACTGATTGTAGATGCAACATTACTATGAATAGATTCTACTATTCATGTGTACTGTTAAACAATATTATGATTATGAGATAGAAAAAAAGTCTCTCTTTTCCAATCAGCAGAGTTATTATTTAACTCAAGTTATATATTTAAGAAAAAAAGTGTTGGTTAAAGGAAGCATAATCTTGTGGCTTTGCTTTAAAAACCCTGATGCCACGCTTTACCCTGAGAGTTATGTGGATGTGGATTTAGAAAAGATTTGTGAATGGGTCAAAAATGAAGTTGTGCAAATGTGTACACGGCTCCAGCCGTGTAGATGTCAAAGAAAGTCATGATCATTAGAGTGGAATTGTCCCTTAGGTGATTTGTGCCACATCCATGAATACTTTGAAGATGACTTGTTTGTTTTTTATATATTCACTGAAGTACCAATTATAACCACTAAAGCAGGTTATATCTGTTTATTTGATTTTTTATAGGAAAGCCTGGAAGTATGGTGGAAGTATGGTGGAAGATAGCTTTTGCATACTCAGACTTAACACTGATCTCAACATAAGTTCTAAAGTATTCCTTGCAGATGTCTTGTTTATCTGTTGGCACTGGTAGCATCCCTTCAGCGAAAGTGAAGTGAAATTATGGTTGCTAAAGAATAATATTCTAAATATGTGTCTGAGTTTAATAGGGTCATTTTACAAGCCAACATTTAAACAGTATCCTAGGAACCAGTTCATAGAAATGATCAATTAAGGGTTTTTTCTGTAGCTGAGAAGCTGACTACAAATACCCATGCTTGAGTTCTTGAAGGGGCTGTTCTAATAGCTGTCACTGGAGTGTTGTGTTAATAATTCAACAGTAAAGGATTTCAATGCTGTTTGTGACTCCCTCTCCTCTCTCAACCCTTCATCTGAGTTTTGGTCTTCACATCACAGTCAACTGTTTGAAGTTATATATCTATTTAATATGTGCAATATACATAAGCAATAAAATCCCGCTCCCAGAAAGAAATTGTCTTATTCTAACAGTGACTACATCAAATCCCAAGCACTTAGCACTCAGAAATAAGGATGAATATGATTTTTTGGTTTCTCCATACAAGGAGCTGTTTTCAAAATTGCTAAGTTGCTGGTTAGTGTTGTTTTCTCCCATATTTACAAGCAAATTTAATGTAATTACCGGATTTTTCATGTCAGGAAATAGGAAATAATTTTCCTCCAGGCAGATGGGTGGAGATCATTAGGGAAGTGACTGCATTCACTTTGGGATATCAAATTCTCTGCATTTCAGCAATTAAAGGCATTACTGACAACCTTCCTATCTCCTGCTCTTTTTCTGATACCTTGAGGCATGTGGTCCTTTGTATAGTAGTCTTAAACGTGTCATATTTTAGAGGTGTTTCATGGCTTTATTGTACAGAAGATAATAGGGTAGATGTTCTGGAAAATGTTTTTTATTTTAGTCCCTATTGCACTGTTTCCCACAGTTGCAGGAGACTGGATCTGGTGACTGATGCAGTCCTTTAAAGCCCTGAGTTTATGTCTTGAGGCATTAAGGAATTTGGGCATAAAAAAATAAGAGTATCTCAGTACAGCTTCTGCCTATGAAACGTACAAGATTACAAATACATTATTTTAATGGACCTTTATATCTCTCAACTTGAGTATCATTTAAAACTGACAGATTTTGATCCTGTGTCTCATGAATGCATTGTTGCTACCTTTTCATTTTGAGATTTCAAACTATTTTTCAAAGGAAAACAACGTAATTTTGTTGGTGTTGGTTGTCCTGCTAATGTTTTAGCTTGTGGAACAAAATAACAATGAGTGTTTTTAGCTTCCAGCAATTAAGCATTTTAAACATAGATGCCAAGATATGAGGTATGTCTGTGACTGTTCTGGGCAATTTCTATATAGAAAAAAATCAGAGCTAAGGTGAAAAGAGAGCTTCAGGCACTGAATAGTAATATCTAGAGAGCTGGAGATATTAGAGAGTAAAAGATATTGGAATCCTTTACCTGTACTTCCCAGCATGACATCCCAGGAAATGTGCTGTGCAGTAATCCTTGCAGGGAGAGTTTGGTAGTGTTGAAGAGGTTGTAAACATTGATGATATATAATTATGAATCTAAGTATTTAATACTTGGAGTGAAACATCTGAACTACTTTTCAACAAAGTCAATATTGCATCTGAATGAACTTTCTCTTTTTTCTTTCAACTGTGAGGTTTGTTCACAAAAAATAGAATTTGCACTTTGGCAGTTTTGCAGGCATAAATTGTGATGTGCTGAGAGAAAAGGAGGGAGAAAAAATATGATCACCTGTCTGTTTTGGCAATTGAAACCTCAGTTGTTTCATTCAAGACTTGTATGTAATTATTCAAACTTTCTTAAGAGAAATATAGTAAAGGAAAAATTATTTTAATTTGAAATTAAAAGCTTTTTTAGACTAGGTCTAAAATGGCATAATTACAGCAGAATTTTGCTCAAGGAGGCAGAGTAGATGTTTTCTTCTAGGTTCATAGATCATGATTTAGACATATATGCGAGACACCTAGAGAATCTCCCTATAAAACCTGGATCTTACTAAAGTGACAGATAAGATTTAAAATGTTCTGCTATTATTATCTGCTTCCCTTTCTGATTATACTGATTAAAATCTGGTAGTACTGTAAACAGGACACAGAACTGGGTTAATCTTACCCCAGCTGGGGCAAAACTGATCTATAAAAGTCTTGTCTGAATCTGTGCCTTTATGCTAGAGATCATCATCATTCCAGTCATGCTTGCCAAATACATACAAAGGGAGGAAAGTTTGACAAGCAATGAAGTTTACTTTTTTTGTTCCTTTAGTGGAAATGAGGAAATTCAGCCTGTTTTAACCTATGAATGATTGTTCTTTTTCACATGAGCTGCTGAGATGTCTTTATTTCTTATATAGCCTTACATATGATGTAAAGATATTTTTATTGATGCAAAGAACCTCTTTAGTTTTAAGTGTATAAAGAAATCATCAACAAAAAATATCTTTGTCATTTGAAGAAGTGAAAATCTTCATTAAAATAAAATCTGAATTTTTTTTTTTTAATTTAAAAGGTTTATCATTTCCAGCTGTTTTAAACAACAGTGAATTGTAATCTTAATGATGCACATTGAAAATATATATTTAAGATTTTCATGCTATATTGAGATATTCTGCATCATATTTCAAATCTATCTGAATACCATTGTGAAATACAAAATATAAAATAACGCTATTGTAATAAACTAATGCCACCTATTGACTTGAAACTAAAATAAAGTATCTGCTGTTTTATGGGAAATATTTAGCATCAATGTTCTACATTTAGAAGTTTATTTAAAATTCCAGATGGAACTTCATAATCTAACAATTTCCAGGATATAGCTCAAGACTAGCTTTCTAAAAAGAGTATAGAATATAATGAATGGAAATGAAGACAAAGTAAAATGTTTTGGAAAATGTTGATATATTTAAAATCTTGATATTTGCAGCAAATCTGTATCACATTCTATTTCTTTGCTCTTTGCCTTATTTTTGCTTTTTTTGGTAGCATCTCTGCATACTTGCCTTTATTTTTTTTAGAGTTCTCTTGGACTATTCCATCTACCCTCTTCTTCTGTAATTACAAATGCACAGAAAAAAAGTATTCAAAAATCCGCCCCCCCCCCCCCCCCCAATCCTTTTCCTTTGATTTCTTGACTCTTCTTATCTTTACACCTTAATTTTCTAAGACTTTTTGTTTTATTATTTCAAGCTTTCTCTTTCTTGTATTTTTGTCATCTGTTTATCTGCCACTACCTTTTTCTCAGACACCCTATTTCCTTCTCTTTTTTTTTCTATTTTTCTCTTGTCTTTTCCTAATTCTTATGCTTCCTTAATCATCTATTATCTTTTCTGTACTTTTCTTCCGTTTCCCATCATTAACTGATTGCTTGTCTGCTACTAACAGTTCAGCTTCTAAAAGATGGATTTTAGAAGTGTTCTAAATCTAGGTCAGTAGCAAAATATCGGTTAAAAGTTATAACCCCTTTGGTTTCACGTTATATTCAATTGGTTATAGGCTACAATCCTACACTCCAGAATTCTTTTATTATCTAATATTTATGCTCTAATGGACCACAAACACATCATTCTTGGGTAAAAAATCTAGTACAATATTTGGACAACTTGCTACAGTACAAGTACAGAATGAAAAAAAAAAATAAGAAATAAGAGGCAGCAGCATGAGTTTTGTTCAGGAACCCTTTAGTTTATTTTGTCTTCTCATGTCTTGTTTCACTGTGTTCTGGTAGATCATGCTACAGAATGATTAAAAATAAATATTCAGAGAGATGGATTAAATAAATTCAGATGCAATCACAGATAAAAGTGTGATTCAAGTTTCAAGTTTCTATTGTTGTCACTCAAGATGGTACTTAAAGCAAGGAATGCATTGGGATCAAGATGAAGCTTTGTAGTCAACAGCAGGGATAAGAGCTTTTTGAGTCTTAATTTGTGTTTAATTGCATCTGAATAGCACCTCTTCTTTTCTTTTTTTCTTTTTATTTCTCTGATTTACTAATAGTATAGATAGCCAAATGAAGAATGTGAACCTAATGCTATGTGGAAAGCAGAAGAAAGACCTGGAAACCAGTACAGAATTAAAGAGATCTTTTTTTTTTTTTTTTTTGCTGAGTCAACCATCTGAAATCTGCTAGGGAAATCATTCTCCACCTGAAATGTACACATTACTTACTTTACTTATTTGCTCATGTAAGTTAAGATTCAGATTACTTAATACTGATTTTTCTAATTTTGTTTTCCTGAGTATTGGTTGCTATTTTTTGGTAGTGGTGTTTTTTTAACTGTTTTTAAAAATTAATTGAATATATATAATGAACCCCATTCCACCAGTTACATGGGATTTAAGGAACTCTTTAGAAGGACATATAGATCCATCACTTTAAAATTTAAAAGGTTCTCCTACAGGGGAATTACAGACAGGTAATAATGAAGAGAGATATGAGCACGGATGAAGCTCTGGCATGTTCTCCCTTCCAGTTGTTGCCCAGATAAAGAGAGAGCACGGGACCTTGTACGCAGCTGGTGAGCAAGCTTGCCCTGCCATCATTCTGTGGTTCTGTAGTTCAGGTGGTAGAGTGAGGCATACAGGGGCATACAGGACCTGGGAGGGTCCTCCTATCCCAGGTCCAGACCACTGCAAGGCTGAGCACATGCACAGTACTAACATGCACAGTACTAACATGGCTGCATGCACAGACCAACAATGACAGAAATCTGCCTTTCTCAGCACATTCTCAGTGCTTTCATCCAAACAAGAGCAGCAAAGACTGTTCCTCTACTCCAGATTATGAGGTTTGAAGTCCATTAGTGCAGTATACCTACACACATATGCAATACACAAGTCTCTTGTATAGCTATCTTTACACACTCAATCCACTTCACAGCAAGCCCCTTGACTTGTAGCACCTGGGCACTCAGGACCCCTCCAGCTTGTGGTCTCTCATTCTTGTTGCACTTGGCCAGCCCATGTTGTCAGATTTTTCCTCACACTTATTTTCTCAGATCCACCTTGATCCCATCTTTTCCCCACATTTGACTCTTCTCATCACTTAATAATTTTCTCACATCCTGCAATCCCAGAAAACATTTTTTGATGTTTTATGCACTCTCACAAACCTCTGCTGCAAGTAAGTTCCATGCTCATTGAGACATCAAGACCCTATACTTGCATGCCATTTGTGGGAGAAAGATCCTTTCTGTGGCTCTTTTTGTTGAACTTCACACCAGGAACAATAATCCAATTGGTCTCATTGGGTGGTCTTAGAGATTAACCATTTCTGTGTGCTCTCTTTGCAGTGATTACTAGGTTATGAGGGGCCCTCTACATTTCAATGTCCCCCTGATTTTCCCCAAGTCTTTGTTTTAGTTAGGATTAGCCTTTAATTGGATAATTTAACAGAAATTACTTCCATGTTTCAGGTAGGATTCATTATACTTAATACTACAATTAGGAATGCTGCACAGATAGTTTAAGTTAGTCGTATCTGAGGAGAAAAACAATTGCAAGAGCACACCTATCTTGAGACATCTCTTACAGGATTTGCTTTTTGGCTTCTAGAGACTATTTCTCTTTGTTCACTATAGTGATAATTTGGGTGACTGTTTTTATGCAGATGTCAAACTTTCAGATGGCTAAAGAAGGTACTATGACCCATATATGTATTTTTATGGCAGTAATAATAATAATAAATATAATTAATATAATATCATATCATGTCATATCATATATGATAATATAATATTACATATGATAATGTAATGTATAATAATATATTACAGTTTAATATAATGTAATATGATAATATAATAAGTAAATTATAATAATATATAATAAGTAAATAGCTTACTGATTGATAAAAGGTAATTGGATGGAAGTCTAGTCCTATGAGGAGGACACACTGATATTTGAATTTAGTGTAGTTTTGAGATATGACTTCCACCACCATGTCAAATATTAGTAAAAACATTTAATTCATTTTTTTCTAAAGAGGTTATCTCTATGAAATATTAACTATGGATAAATTATGCTTTTTATTTAGGACATGATGAACAAAATAAATAGAATTAGAATTATATGAGTAAATGTTATTTCAAGCCCTCAAGCAGCAGGAAATAGCTTCCTAACAAAATTACATAACAGCTGCTATCACTAGTGATCAGTGTGATAGTTTTCTCTCTCTTTCTCTTGTAGCAATAAGAGTTATTTAGCAGTATTGTCTTCAACAGGTTGTATAGTGAAGAATTATGAAAAAAAAGCAGATAAAGGGGACATATGTAAATATGGAAGTGGTAAGAGAGTCTGTGTTCTTTCATTATGACCTGGAACTGTCTTCTTTGTACAATAAGATACTGTTATTACCTAGGGGGTTTTTTTGGGGTTGTTTTCTTTTTTTTTTTTTTTTTGATCAGTAGAAAAAGAAGTGATCGTTTGGGCTCTGATGAAATAAACATTTAGTTTACATAGCATCAATGCTTGTGAAAGCCTGAAAATTCTGTCTTCAAACCAGAAATAAGATGATTTTGTCAGAGTTACATTTTATATATGGATTGTAATGTAGCTATGTAGTTACAACCAACAGAGTTAAGTAGTTACAATTGCTGGAAAGTGAAGGTAAGTTGGTTTATTTGGATCAGTTAAGTTATGAACAAAACTGGAAATAAGTCATAACCAATTAAAAAGAAAAAACAAAGTATGATATTTTCTGAAGAAACAAAGAACATTGTGAGTACTGAGAAATGCTGCAATGATAATGTGATACAGGCAGGAGAGTATTAACGCAAATATTTAGAGACTTATGTGCCAGCAAACACTGATGGAAAGAAAAAGGGAAAAGAAAGACTTTGCGCTTGTAAAAGATATTTTACTTTTATGTACAATAAATTCTACAAATTAAATTGTTAAAGGAAGTACTGTGCAAAATATTTGTAAGCTACGGATGAGTGGAATTCATTTAAAAAAAAAAAAAAAAAGACCTTATTTGACCCTAAGACTTCATATTTATCAGGTATAACAGAGAATGTATTCCTCTTTGAGCAGGTAGCAGTTTCTCAGTCCATGGACAGGTGTGACTTTTGTTGGAGAGATCCTTTATAATTCCCTAATTGTGCTTTAAATATGTTGCTATTAATAACACGTATGTGGAACTTGTTGATTGTCAGGCAAAACGTACCAAAGGCAAACATTTAAGGACTTATCTCAATTACTTTGCATCCATTCTAGCCATAGCTAACAGAGGAATTTTCTGTTTCTAGGGACCCCTCCCATTAGAGCTGGGTGAAACGTACAGTAACATTTTTGCAAAACCAAATTTGTTCATGTGGTTTTCCTTTAAAAATAAACTATAAGTCAATCAAGTCTATAGGTCAACTTCTAGTGAAAAGTCAGAAACCTATCACCATTTTCAATGTTTTCTTAGGCGCTACCAGCATTTCTCACAAGAATTGAGTAATATGTTACCTTCTGAGTGGTAATATATGTGCACTTACAGTCTGTAAGAGGAAACAGAGTTAGTTTGTATTTATTCTAAGAGTGAGTAACTTGTTTCCCTTTATCTGTATTTTCAGCCTAGAAAGAACAGAATAAACAGAGAGGAAGGAATTTATATCTGATTTTATTTATGGTAGCAAGGCCCAGACTAACAGAGGTAACTTTACTCAAGAGTTCAAGGGCTGACTTAAATTAGAGATCAAGGCAAAGAATAAAATCTCCTCTGCCAGATCCTTTTTGCCATCGAGTCTTGCATNNAATCCACCCTGCTGGATTGCAGCACATCTGGTAAGACAAAAATTCCATGTTCATTACAAGAACATTATTATATATCAATAATTCCTTGTAGTTCAGCCATGAGCCAGTAATTATTACTACATCTGTTTTATTACCTGGGAAACTTCCTCTCACCCTCCTCTCTCCCCTCTCCTTCCTTTTTTTTTTTTTTTTTTTTTTTTTTTTTTTTTGAGTGGCTATTGAAATACAAGGAAGAGTTACAGATGGCATATTCACCATTCACAGATGTCAGGAGAAAGTATCTAACAAAGAAGCTATGTAAATAATAAGTCCAAAAAGTCCTACAGTCACCTAAGGAAGAGAAACAATAGAAGACATTGCTTCTGTTCAAGTCATTGGTTCATGTAATTAAAAAAAGTTTAAGGAAACGTTTCCAGGTGGAGACAGCAGCCTGAAATGCTGCAGAGAGTTCTAGTTACAATGAGAGAAGACAGAAAATAATATATTTGGAAATTAAATAAAATCTGCAAACACATTAAGAAGTGCTTCATTTTTAAAGATTAACAATCATCTCATTCCTTGTGTTAAATCAACCTCCCTCAAAATATAAATTCCAGTCTGGACACACAGTCCTGACTAAAAGTTGAAGGACCCCATCCCTGAAACATGGTAGGTTATGACAGAATCACAAGATTATTCAGGTTGTCAGAGATCTCTGGTACTGATTGAGCCCAGTCACCTGCTCAAAGCAGAGCCAACTTCAAAGTAGATCAGGCTGCTCAAGACTTCCAGTTCAGTTTTGAAAATCTCCAGGAGCCTCTCTGGTTAATACAGCTTGCACCTGGATTATTTTTTTTTCTTTTTTCTCCAGTCAGAACTTGCTTTGCTGCAGCCCATTTTCAGAGAAGAGCCTTGTTCTGTCTTTTCTGTTACCCCACTTTCTGTAGTGGATGGCACTGCTTTAAAAAGTCACAGATTGTGCATGCATGTAGGGAAGTTTAAAAGCTCCTTAGAGTAAGAGACAGTATTAATCTAGCTGAAGGTCTCCCTGCCAGTGGGAAAGGTACATTTCTTTCCCAGCCCCACTACAGTCAGAACTGTATTTCTACTGGATATTTTACAATGATCCTATATTAATTTGCCAAGAAGAAAATTTTACACTTCCCTCTCAAATTGCCCTAGCATCCTATGCCTACTGTCTTTTCAGGTGATATCAGTTCACTCACCACTGAAGAAGTTATTCTTTTTTCTTCCCCTTCTTTATACTACTCAGCCATAGCATATAAAAGTCCAATTTTTTCCCCTCAAGGATTACATAATGATATTTTTTGATATTTGATTATTTGTACCTGAAATCATTTCAGTACTGCCCTGGAACATAGATGCAGTTGGCATAAGTCTTTCTCACAACACATTGCAAGATAGAGTTGGCTTTGATGTTTCTGATTTCCCAGACTGCTTGTTTGACTAATTAGATGTTGAGTACTGTAGATGGTTTTGAAGTTGTTTATTCCCTGTCTAATGACATTACACGTGTCACAGCAACTGGTAACGCCAGGCACTCAGTTTAGGAGATATACAGGGAACAGCTGGGGTTACCCACTGCCAGTCTACAGAGCCTTGTTTTCTCTTTACTCACAAAAAAACATGCTAGAAAGGGAAAAAAAAAGAAGGAAAAAAACCAGTAACATATTAACACTCAAGAGTGTGTTAAGTTCAATAGTTAGTGAAATTCAATAGTTAGTGTGTTACTTCAATAGTAAGTTGTTACTATTTATTTAATGTCTCAGAGAGTGGAGACAAAGGCACTAGCTCTGGTTCTGTGCAGCTTGACCTATCTTTAGTTCTTCAATTTTGTCGTGCAACATTTTATTCCACTTCAGGCAATACCTACTTTTATTTTAAGTTTCTAGCAGATATTCTAGTAAACTGTAGCCAAAAAAAAAAATATATATATAGTTTTGTAAAAAACAAATAATAGCTTTATGCTTTCCAGTGTATTCTTGATTTATTTCATGCCTCTCTCCTAAAGTAGTTTCACATTCCAAATGATCACATCTGGCAGCTTCCCAGGTAAAAGAGCCCTGCCAGCTCAAAGACGTATGGTCAGGACATTAATATTCATGCTGTGTTTTGCCCTTCTCATTTGTGTACTTGACTCTCTGAGACACAAGGACATCCATGGGGACCAGTGATGTGGGAGTTCCAGCCAGGTGGGCATCAGAACTTCAGTATAAAAAAAAAAAAAAAAAAAAAAAAAGAGAGAGAGAAGAATGAGAAGAATGCAAATTTTAGAAGCACAGGTCCACTCTTGCCCTTAGAGAGGTTTATTAAATAATAGCTAGAAAGCATCAGGTGGGACTGTATCCTGACATCTGCTGAAGCCATTGACTTTCTTAGCTTTAATCCTGAAGAAGATGATAGGTTTGTGCTACAGTTTCTGGGAGATACTTGAGAAATTGTACTGCAGTGCTTACAGACATCTCTGATGAGGAAAATTAAATATGCTGCACTTTACAATTAAAAGAAATCCATTGGTATTCTGCTTTTTTTAGCTATTACAGGTTACATTTGATTAATTTAGGGTGTATGAGTTTATAAATTCATATTCTAAAATAAATTTTTTAGAAAATGTTGTATTGGTTTTGTTAGATTTGTTTTTTCAAATATACTCATTATAATATTATAAACAAGATAAATACTTACTGCTAAAGCTAAATTTATGTGTGATACTATTAGCATTCCCAAAATTGATTCCTACCTCTTTCATATCTTCTGGAATCTCATTTGTTATGTTCTTTGTGAAAAGCAAACAAGTATATAATAGCTAGAGGGTGTTTAGTGGAAGTTTTTATATTTATGTAATGAAAAACAGTGGTCCAAACCTTCAAAGTGTCCCTACAATTCCAGATAAAGCTAAGGCACTTGACAATGATCAGTATTGCAGAAAATCCTCTAGTAAAAAGGTATTATAGGTATGGAGAAAGCTTATATTTTTCCCCTCCTTCATTCTAAATGGACTTGTGGATTGTTGGATTTTTTTTTCACAAATATATAAACTAACTTTTACAGGTAGAGTGTGTTAGTGGGTTGTTGTTTTCATGCCGTTAACAGCATGTTTTATCCTTTAACATAAGGAGGAAAGGTTTGTTGCCTATAGAGAAGTGTGAAAAATAGCTTTGAATATAACCAGGACTCACTTTAACTGAAATTCTCATGGTAAACAAAAATTCTGCGAATAGGACATGTCATGCTATGAAAGGAAAAAAGGAATACAATGATCCTAAACAGATTTTTTAAGAAAAGTGAACAGAGTGTAAATGAAATAGCATCTTCCCAAATTGAACTTTTCTGACTTCAAAATTTTGGACAGACTTAACTATAACTGACCAAGAGAATTATGGAAAGTATAGGTTCTTTATTCTAGAAGAGAGTAGAAGAGCAGGTCAGGGCTACAGATAGCTGCTAGGACAAGATAACTAAGTATCTCTGGGCTTGAACATTTTTTTTTACCTAACAGTAGAGAGCAGGGATTTTTATGACAGCTTAACCTTGTCTCAACATTTGTGAAGAGCACATAGCAAGTAATCATGAACTTTTGGAGCTTATGCATGACAGAAAAACAAGTATTCTTTAGGCTGAATAAGCCTCTTCTAATCATTTAGATATTTCCTCTGAAAATGTGATAGACGAGCAGCTACTGAGACATACACAAGAGCATAAAATTTGCCCACAATTGCTATGACAAATCCAGCTTATGTTACAAAAATAAGATTTAAAGAAACCAGTTAAATTCACAATTGGTTTGAAAAAGTGACTTGATAATTTCAGACTATGTGCAAAGATGATTTTTATTGAGTATTGAACATGCAAGCACATTAGAACAAAGGTTAAAGACCTATTTGCTCTTCTGCTATTCTGGTCAGTCAGTAAAAAACACTTTTCTATTGAGCTTTTGCAGGGAAGAGCTAGTCCCAGATCAGAAATACATTTTATAAAAGCAGGGAATTATATTGTATACTTTCATATTACATATCATAAACTGCATGGCATAACTTTTGGCATAAACTAGTAGAATAGGGGTAGGAAAATGTAAGGAATTCTAAAGCTAAACAGTCTTGTCTAAATACACACATATCCATATGCTGTGGAAATATCTACAGAAACATGAGGATGATTTGAATCATCTCAGACACATGCATATGTACAAAATTACATTTGTACTTTCAGATATTCATAACATTCTCCAGACCAAGATCTCATATGTTTATCTTGAGACATTTTTCCAGAAGAAAATCCATACTAGGTTGTGACAAATGGATTGGCTCTTTACAAAACTGGAGTTGTTCTGCTGCTCTAGCACTGTATGGGGGTACTTAGAGGGGCTAATCATTAAGTAATTATGCAATTTGCAAAATGATCAAATGATTTGTATAGTTGCTGCCAAATGAGATAATTATAGCATAGCAACCATCTTTTAAAATAAAGTGATTACTTTCAGCCCATTCTCAAGCTCTGTGTACTTCTATTACTAAAACAAAGTCCTGTTCCTAGCATGTATCCTATGCTAGTAGCAGTTCAGGGTTTTCTTATTATTTTCCATATCTATGTATCATAATTTGGTGTCTCTGGTACTCAAAGACAGATATTTGTCTTTCCTTCTGTCTTAATACTGTAGCTCCATTCCTGCTCAGGTATCCACACAAAGCTGGGTAAATTGAAAATCTTATCTGCAGCTGCCTGATTTTGCATTGCAAAGGAATGCACTCCACAATTTCACTCCACAAATGACAATATTTTTCATTATCCCTTAACATGCCATATAGCCAGAAGAGAACCACAGTGATGGACAACTATGAATGTGTTGTAACTACCAAAGATCACTCTAGATCACAACTCCATTTCAAAACTTAAATCTATACAGGTAACAGGGTTCCTATTATGATACAATTGGCTAACACTACCTGCCACAATCCAGAATTTTCAAAACAGTGACTGTTACACAGTGCAAAATGAATTTAAGCATTTTCTAAAGACTAAAATTTCCTGTAAGACATTTATTCACCCCCACTGTTCCATGTTGTACAGCACAGTGAGTGTCTTTTTTGGGCTTAGTACATCACAGACTACATAAGACATGCTGCAAGAAGCAACATGGTTGTATAGAAAAAAAATCAGGGATAAATACAGAAACATGCAGCTGAACTAAGGGTAAAAATTATCTTATAAAATTACAGCTTGTATTTAATTTAGGATTATATAAGTTTGTCAAGTATGATATTTCTTAGGACCAAAAGTACCTCAGAATTGTTAATAAACAAACGTTTTCCAAATAAAACAAATATTTTTGCAGATTTGTCCACTTTTTACATTCTTTCACCAGAAAAATCTAAAGAAAAGACATTTCTTATTTTTTTTAAAAAAAGGTCTTTTCAGGTTTCTTGGGAAATGGCAGTTTCAGCTACACCTGCTATTTCTGCAGCTCAAATACTTACAATTTAAATATTTGTAAAGAGTAAGAAAAATAACTCAATTTTGTGCAGTGATTCTGAAACCTTTGTTCATTTTCTTTGAATAGGAATAGACAAACATGTAATTTGTCCTGGCTTTTGTCTAACTGCAAACAAAAGATTAGGTACAGCTTAACATGCAAGGGGAAAGACAAAAGCAAGCATTGTCAAGCACTTTCCATTAGTTGGATTTTTTTTTTGTGAAAATGCCAGAGTGCGGCAAAGCTTTCTTCCCTTTGTTTTAATAATCATATCCAGTGGCTATGGCTATCTTGTTAGCTTGCTCTCTAGAAAACTGAAAGGTCAAGACACATACACATATATGGTTGGGGCGATGTCATAGGGTTGGACACCTTCTGTCAGAAGCAAGGCTTTGGGATCACAGCTAAAATGTAAAAAGCCTAATTGTTTGAATCAAAACCCAGGTGGTTTTGAGGTACTATTTCCACCAGATTTAAGAAAGCATTGTTTTGGAGTAGAGAGGAGGAAAGCATTCAGAAGACTAGAGAAGCTCCTGTGTGTCATCAAAGAAAAAAGAGCTAGTTTAAAAAAAATTCTATTTCTCATGCCTGTTTGTGCAATAATTCTTTCCCTGATATTTTCCCTTTTCTTACTGAAGTAAAACCTCCTGTTGCTCTATTAAGATTTTATAATGCACCACAATATCCACCACTTGTATTAATTCTTCTAGTATAACTTATTATTTGTTATTTTTTACTTTTTTGTTTTGGTATTGAGCACAATAATTCCTGCTTCCGTTTCTTATCCATGTCTGTTCACTTTCTGTTCTGTTATGCTGTACCAGGCTACACTCTAACTTCACTCATAAACAAATAAACAAACAAAAACTCCCAAAGGAAAAAAATGCTGTCTTCTAGTCACAGTGCTAGCTTTTCCTGTCTGCTCTCTGTACAACAAATTTTATCAAAGTGCCTTGTGTGCCTATTGATGCACATACACTTTTTCATATTCTGACACATTGGTACTAAAGACCAATCAAATCCAGTGCTTTCAATTTGCTGTATTAATAAGTAGGCAGGGTCGTTCTAATTGTTCTCATTAAAGTTACTGGCTTTTGGTTCTGTTGTAGAGAGAAGGTGGCCTAATAAAGGGCGATCAAAAGCGAGTCAGTGCGTTAGGTGGATGGGTGGGGTGGCACAGCAATTGTGAGTGTGGTAATAATGTAAGTGGACATTTATTCCTAATTGAGCTCACATTTCTCCTTTTTTTTTTTTATTTCTTTTTTTTTTTATAGGGGTGTGTGTGGGTGTGACTTTAGGGCAGAGCTTTTATCTCTGTAGCCCCACCACCTGACTGCAGCAGAGTGCCTTTCATATCTTAAGAAAATCTCCAGCAAGAAGAAAAAAGGTGAAGCAGGGAACAGCTGCAGCCCACAATACTTTTGTGTTGGCTAACACACAAAAAACCTTCTTGTGCTGTAATGAGTAAACATGAAAAAATTTAGAGAAAAGTGTACCACAAGGCAGATTTTATACAACAGAATTGTACCCTGCAGCATCCCTTGTTGTGTAACTTCTGCTTGTAAAGAATAACAGCTTTTCTTTACTGATCCCCAAACACATAAATTACACTAAATTCACTTAAAATACACTTCTCTGACAGATCTCCTTATATCTTAACGCATTTTGTAATAGAGATCAGATAGTGTCCTTAGCAGTTTTACCCTTTATTTTTTGATGAGATCACAAGATCATATGCGTACTATTAAAATTTCATGTGGGGGAAAAAAGCAGCTTAAATTCAAGAAGCATAAAACGAACACTGAAATATCATCGTAAAAGACTGTCTAGTTTTAGAGAAAAAAACAAATATATCTCTTAATTGGATACCCATACAATAAGGTTAACTTATTTCTTGTAGTTGTTTGTTGTATGGAAAAGTTTCTGTTTATTATAAAATGTGTGGGACAATCCCATATTTTAGTTTATAATAAGGCACAATAAATTCAACCATTTTAATTGAATTTATGAAGATAAGTGTTGTTCCCATTAATTTGGGTACCTGATAATAACAAATTTCATCAAAAAAACAGGAAAGGATGTTTCTTTTTTCTCTTCTCTTCTTTGGAGACTTGATAGAATTAATGATCCTTCTATTCAAAATTGTTTATTTCATATAAAACATGTTTTTAATAAAATAATAATGTCTGAGACAAACAATCTGATTTCCTATCCTGTCGCCAGTCCCCACTACACAAGTTTTTAATTCTGTTAAATAAAATATTAACAACCAGACAGTAGATTTTTGCCTACTCCACTGTATGATCAATTAATATAAAAATATCAGGGTTTTCACTCTACCAATGGCTTCATTTGAAAGAAAAAAAAAAACAAAACCCACCTTAAATCTAATTCTACTAATTCTAATTTTAATAGTAGAATCCATTGCTATTAAGAGAGACTCAGAAGTCTGCTCTTAGGAATATTTCTTAGAGGTATGGATTGAAACGCAAGAGATAAAAAGTTAAAATAGCCTCTCACGGCCGTGGTTAATGGCTTTAATCCCTGATGTGCCAAGTGGAGGTGTCACTCCTCCTTCTCTCTGAACCTGTGTCTGAGCATTTGTTTTTCCTCAGTTGAAACTGTATGATGATTTCAGTCAAATGCATACACAATTTTGTGATGTTGATGGCATGTTTTGGGAAAGGAGTATTTTTGTTAATTTGGAGTTTGTAAATATAGTTTTCTTCCAACTTTTTCACATCCATACACCAGATAAACTAACAGCCAAAAATCTGCCCTGTGCTCCAGGCATTCATCTATATCATTTGTGAAGGAATATTTTAAAAATATATCCATGCAAAAATACAGCAAAATGTCAATGAGCAAGCAGCGTGCTCTTGTGGTCAGGAAGGCCAATGGAATCCTGGGCTGCATAGGGAAGAGCGTGGCTAGTAGGTCGAGGGAAGTCATTCTACCCCTCTACTCGGCACTGGTGAGGCCACAACTGGAATACTGCATCCAGTTCTGGGCTCCCCAATTCAAGAGGGACAGGGAACTACTGAAGAGAGTCCAACGTAGGTCAAACAAGATGATTAAGGGATTAGAGCACTTCCCTTATGAGGAAAGGCTCAAAGAGCTGGGGCTCTTTAGGCTGGAGAAGAGAAGGCTGAGGGGAGACCTTATCAATACTTATAAATAACTAAAGGGTGGGTTGAAGGAGGAGGGAGCCAAACCCTTTTCGGTGGTTGCCAGTGAGAGGATGAGGGGTAACGGGCACAAGTTGGAACATAGGAGGTTCCAGTCAAATATGAGGAAAAACTTCTTCATGGTGAGGGTGACGGAGCCCTGGAATAGGCTGCCCAGGGAGGTCGTGGAGTCCTCTTCTTTGATTTTTCAAGACCCGCCTGGATGCAGTCCTGAGTAACATGGTCTAGGCAATCCTGCTTCAGCAGGGCAGTTAGACTGGATGATCTCTATGGCCCCTTCCAACTCTAAAAAAAAAATCAGCGAAATTCAGTGAAATTTTTCCTCCGTTTAGCAATTGAGTAATTTGTAAGAAAAAAACTAAATCTAACTCTCTTTAGTTGTTTTTAATAGTAGAATTTGTTGTTATGAAAACACAAGTATGTTACCGCTTTGCTAAAACAGACCAGAAAGTGTGAAAGTGATCATAAGATTAAATGGTTTACTAAAAACTGATGAGCTTTGGCATGCAAACTGGCTTTTCCATGTTCCTGATATAACTTTGATTCCTATGCTCAGCAGAGCATGACTGAAATAAGGACTGCAATGCTGTGTTTCTTTTTGCAGTGAGTTAAATAACAGTTTCCTTAGCACAAGCTCCATCTGAATTGGAAACTACACACTTTACTGGGGAAATATGGATTCTGCTAATTAATATATGGTTTGATATAATCTAATTAGAAATGCTTTTGGAAATAGGAGAATAGTTTGTCTGATAAGGTTGAAGAGCAGAAAAGCAGACAGTATACAAGGTTCAAATTCAGATTTATGTGATGCATTTCTGTCTGAATCTTGTCATGGTCAAGTCCCACTCATTTGTGAGCATTGAAATAAGCGGGATTTCTTGAAAAACTCTGAGCCTGGATGTATTTTTTTAACTTGTTATCAAATGCATTGTGAAGCTCATTTTGGAAGACAGCTTGGAAACTGAAGCAGTGAATAAATCCTGTTCTGCATGAATGAGACTTAACAAGACTCTGCCTTAGCAACCACCAAGCAACTATTAGATGATCTAATATCAAGGATAGCCGGCAACACGGAACAGCTTGCTAGCAGCTGAGATCTGATGGTTTGTAATGTGTAGGATGAGATTATTAGTTCAAAAAAAAAGAAGCATTGGCATGTGCTTGTTTAAGATAGGGAAGACATGAAAAAGCAGAAAACATTGCAATTCCTAAATTTGCATTGCAGCTTCACCAAATAGACTAATTGGGTAATTGTTGCCACAACAAGAAAATGAAATCCTATCACAAGTGAAAGCGTGAGTTGTATGAAGTCAATAAGCATTTCTATTCCTGACTACCTATAGAAGGAGTCTTGCCATGATTTTTTTTTCGTTACCCTCAGCTTTAAAGACAAGAACTTCCTAAACCGTTTTCCTGTAGGAGTCTATTAGAGACTGTCAGACACCATTAGTCCCAGGCTTTGTCTCATATAAACCTGTCATACATACCCGACTGCTTTGACTGCTGCTCCTCCTCCTGAAAGGTGAGTGCTGGAAAATAAAATGACCCATGAAAATCTCTCCCCATGACTGCCCTTGCCTGTGCTGCTTCTGGCAAAGGAGCATCAACACCCACAGCTGTTTTCTGCGTATTTACCTTCATGGCCTGTTTTTTATCCTGGCTCTGTTTTTGCATTGGGGTCTGTTACATAAATCAGATGACCTGTTTTCAAGCTAGGCCATGTTGGGATTAGGGAAGGAAGAAGCAAGAAGATACCCCAAGCAGGGATGGAGCATGAAGTCCCAGCAGAAGTTCTGCAGCTTTTGACTTTCTCTTCCATTCCTTCATGTCTGTCTTGCTTGATGAAAACGTTTCTCTCTGTGGCAGCAAAGTTAACAGGCACAGGCTGACATAAGATGAGCAGGGGCAGCTGGTTACAACACAGGCTGGCATGCACTCCTTGTATGTAGTAGTAGCTCATTTATTGGGACATGGATTTCAAGGAAAGGTCGATCAATTTCAGGTATAAGAATTACTTACATAGAAATGATGGAGCTAAATTGGTATGAGCTTTCTAGCGGTGACAGGATAGCCTCAGCTGCAGGCTATTATTCATCAGTTAGCTTTCTCCTTTCTGTTGCTTTCTTGAAATAATCCTGAAATCATGTATCTTCTTTGTTTATAGAAAATATATACTTTACTTGTACAGGGATGTCAGGTTAAACCACTCTGAGTTTGGGCTACCAAATAACAAACTGATTAGAGCAGGTCAATAATTTAGAGAACGGAACATCAAACATCCCTATGAATCCATGTGCCTGCATGTTCCCAAATGTGCTGTTTATTCTCTTCATTTTATTAATGCATTCAAATAAAAAATCCATACAAAAGAAGTAATTTTCCCAATGGACATTAGGTCTAATTTTCTGGCCCTAGCTCCGTCAATTAACTATATTGTATGGTCCTAATTGTTAAACCAAAGATGGGGAAAACAAAATTTGAAAGTGTATTAAACTGTTTTAAATCTTTTTAACCATTTTGGTTTTAAAGACATTTTTATTGTGAGTGTGATTCAAGTGCTTCTTGTACTTCCCTTTCAAATATTTTCTGCAGACCATTGTTGTTGCTTATGATTTCTCTCATAATCAAGAGTGTAATGACAGCATCCTAGCACTCTTTTAACTGCCCTTGCCCAGAAGATGTTTAGCTAAACTGAGGAATTAGTGAAGGATTCACTCAGACTCCTTACCCCTCAGCACAGGATGCTCCAAAAGCAGCCAAATGATGTAACGAAGTGGCAGATTTGAGAAACTGCTCTAAGGAGGATGTTGCCCTTCCCAAAATCCAGAGAAGACCTAATGCTAAAACTGGTGAAAGCATATTGAGGCTTTATGTACAAAGATGCAGATCAATACAGAAGATATGGTTATGTTCAGTTCCACAGAAGCTTTGGTTATGTGGCTATTGGTTATTGAAGGCTTTTGAATCCACAAATCAAACAAATCCACAAATGAATCCACAAAGTATTCATTTATCTAAGGTTGCCTGGTCAGGTCTATCAGCTCTGTAAGGAAGGATATGTATACAAATAAAGCAGAAAATGTGTGCTAAAAAGAATATTTTGTGGTTTTGATATTTAAAGATCCAATTAATCCCATTAAAAATTGCAATTGAAACTAGCATTTTTTTTAAATAAAATAGATTAATTTTTAGATGTGTAATAATAACATGAATTTTTTAGCAACATTTTATTTTATGGAAAACATTTATATCCAGGAGTGGATGGAAATTTTAATTGATTTTTCACACTTCATTGCAGTTAGTTTTTGTAAATACTTCTTGCTTGTTCTCAGTAGTGTCCCAAACCCAGATTTAATTTTGATGTGGTAAGAGGGTTACTGTGCTTAGAATGCCAATATATTATTAAAAACATTTTTAAAGTTTAATAAATAAAGTATGTTTATTCATTTTATGTGTGTTAAACTTCAGTTTATACGTTCCAAGTATCTCCTGAGTTTTAAGCTGTCTACATACCATGAATGGTTGTACAGATTCTGCATTCCTAGACTGAATAGTATCTTATTTTTGAAATCATCTCAATGAAAACAGAAAGACTACTTAAAGAATAAGTTTTTGATCCTGAAACATCTAACCCCAATTGATTTCAAGCAGAGAAATTCTTGCTGAAATGACTTATGATGTTTTATCCATACGACCAATATGTGTATGAGGATTTATAGGATTTAGCTTACTATGTGCTGCAGAAGAAAAGTCTGATACAGTATCTGGCCAACAGCTCATATTTAATAGATAGTTTAAATGGTAGTTCATATTTTCAAGTTCAATACATATAGCCAACTATACACTCTAGTAGAATTTCCTGGGTTTAACTGGTAAAGTTTATGAGAAATAGGATACATGAAAATAATAATGTATAATATCTTGTGTTAGCAGATTTTCCTGTAAATGCCATATGACAGCAATTGCTGCACTATTAATATCTAAGTATATTTTTACTTGTCCTTATTATTATGGCTTGCAATACAATCAATATAATTTGCTTGATCAAAGACAAAATTTGTGTGTATTTATGAAATGAGGTCTGATATTATACATTGGCTGTGGTAAAGGAAACAAGTCAATGTGCATTACCAGGTTATATATCAGAACGGTGTGGTGAGGGGGAGGTTAAGGGCCACTGTCTTTTCTCTCACTCTAGTACTGTCACTGAGGAGAAAAAATTGCTCTTTGGACTGTGGCAAAAGCATATGTTTTTCCTTTACCCCTGCCCATCCCACTCCAGCAGCAAACTCAAGTAGAAGCTCTAATCTTTATTGGGTTTATGTCTGCTGGGTAAATTTTAGGAGCATGGCTTTAAAACTGAGAACAAAGTTGGAGAAAATATAGGCTGTGACAGAGTGACAGTGACTGGAAGAATAGTATAAGTGTTATTTCCTCACAGGTTGTACGCATGGGAGTCAGTAGGCTTTCCTACACACAGGATTCAGCAGCTTATCATCAGGACCAGAGAGGCAAGGGGGAGCCCAGCTTTTGCTGCCTGAGGACATCTTCCTGCAGAAGAAGTTTAATTAAACTGTGTCCTCTGCTGTACTTTATCTTGTGAAAGGCTGGCCAGTGTTTCAGTTAATACCCCTATAAATTCCTTTGCCAAGTGTCATTAATTTGACAGTGGCCTTGGGAAGCAAGGGGTCTTGAGGTCAAACATATTTTGCCTCCCTGGGAACCTGGGACTGCCCACAACAGTAGCAGCTGGAAGGGGAAAAGAGCAAATAGGAGTTGTTATACAGAGGATGTTTCAGTGAAAATATTGAATAATTGGGTTCATTTTCAAAATATATTTTAATCTCTATAAAGAAAATGCATTGTTCACCCTAAGAATTCTTTTATGTCACCAAGTTTCTGTTTTAGAAATCAAATTCTGTTTCTATCTGATATGTGTATATTTACAGCCATATTAAATTTTATGTTAAAATAAATTATATGTCCACGTAATTTTATGTTCACTTTATTGAAGTTAAAACATATATGTCAAATGTGAAATGACAGTCTTAGTGCTACAAAGCTAAGGACCTTCTTGTGCTGATGCATTCGGTGCCAGATCATCTTATATTCATTAAAGTGAATGAAACTTCAGAATCATGTACCAGATGAGAAGCTGAGGTTATATATTTTCTTCTGTACTTGGGAAACTCTCATTTAGATTATAAAAAGAGGGAGACAATGATGAAAATGCAAACAGCTGAGTAATGTCCTGAACATGAAGCTCCTGTAATAGGGAATAAAATAACTGAAACTAATTAACTTTAGCACTGAAAAAAAGGAAAGAACAAATTTATCAATGAAGAAAGTAGCTCTTAGAAAGCAAAAGGACTCAGGCTGTTAATTGTATGGATCTGAGCCATGCCTGGGGAAAGGAAGCTTCCTTTAGCAGAGGAATGACTTATCTTCTTTGGGCTTCTGCCCCATATTTGTCCATCCTCTTCCAAGAATGTTCTTTATCCCTTAGGAAAGCTGGGGAATGGAACAGAAGCTTAATTAAAGATTGTCATTGCTCTAAAACTTAGTGAACATTATGTAATTTAATTGTTGCAAAATTATTTATTTTGCCTATTACTATATCACTTAATTTTCTAAATTTCATGTTGCCTAGCAGATTGTCAGAGTAGTTAATATTATTTAACTAATTGAAGAAGTAGCCTTAAAAACTAATCTAGTTCCACAGTTTATTTTTACAGAAATAAATATCCTTTTTCAACTTATTTCCCAATGTGCTACATTTAAAGAGTTTTCTCAAATTTAACAAAAAAAATCTTAATTTTTGAGGTGAGAATAAGCACTCAAAACCCTCCTGGACAAGTTCCTGTGCAACCTGCTATAGGTAGACCTGCTCTGGCAGAGGAGTTGGACTAGATGTTCTCTAGAGGTCCCTTCCAACCCCATATGATTCTATGATTCTATGACCCTATGGACTTGTCTGTTAAAAGTATGTATGAGCCTTTGAACTATAATATGTGAATGTTTACAGCTTTTGATTATGATTAAAAGCAATTTCAGCTAGCTATTAAAGCTATCTTAATGTTTCCTCCTGTCTTCAGCTCTGATTCTCCATATGATCCCTTTTCAGCAAACCATTTAAGCATGTGCTTCAAATATCTGCTAAATGCATACCCCTTAAAAACAACAGAAAATATTCTTGTAATATCCATATGTTCCTCTTAACTTGAATATTGAGATACAGTGAAATTTGGTCTTCAGAACATGATGAAGTTATAAACGTGTATCCTGTCATTACTGAAGACCGTCTTAGCAGTTAATGTGAATTCTTGTAAAGGTTACATGTTGCTCTTAAAATTAGAAACCTTAATGAGTGCAGGGTACATAGGAAAAGAAAGGATATTATATACCAAGTAACTTACTACAGTTATAAATCCACACACAAATATGACTGTAAGGAACTGCATCCACATTGTCCAAGTAGACATTGTTCTGTGATGTTATTATTGTACCTGTCCTACTGTAATTTCTAAAAACTATTTGAAAGGTACCAGTATTGGACTACTACCAGATAAAACAGTTGTCAACACTGTGCCATGGTCATGACAAGGAAATGTATTTCTTTTTAAAAACAATGATTCACATTATGTGTGAACGACTGTGTCACTGCTTCCTGTGATCCTCTTCTGTCAAATTAATGTAAAGTTATTAACATGGGTCATATATATTTTGACTTCTGCACCTCTGTTCTGCAGGAACAGGAGAAAACTATCATGCTAGTGTGCATATTCTCACTGGCTGCTGATCTCTATGCAGTAACTAAATCATTATCCCTCTTTTGTCTGCTTGGCACTCAAATTGAGAGATAATGCCTATGATAGTAAAAAAACAGAGACAGAGGATATTAGAACCAGCTTTCTCAGCACAGGAATACAGCTTTTCTGCTGTTGTAGTTAGACTTAAACCAAGTATTTTTCTTGCAAGATTCCCCCCCCCTAGCCAGCAAATTCAGATGGTGTATCCCATATTTTTAAGCTTGGTGTGCAGAATGATGCATAGCTTCTCACAGAAAATGGAATTATTTTTAGACAATAAGATTCAGATTGTTTCAAAATATTTGTACCACAGATAGGATAAAGATAATGTAAAGTTGATACAGAATCCTGCTTTGAGTCATTTCACCTGTCATCCGAAGATTAGGTTCCAAGAGAAATATATAAGAAAAAACGTGAGGCTTTTGGAAAAGGGTTTCATCAGGAAGATCAAAACAGGATGATGTATTCAAGATCCATTTTGTTAAGATATTCAAAGTTGTAGAGTTGTGATTCAGCAAGTCAATTATTTCTTAGAACAAAGTTTCATGAGGACTATCGTGATTTCATTTTGATAAAGCCTAAATAAATACCATGTTTAAAGCATGCAGCTACAGATAAAGAGACATAAATTAGAACTGTGCTTCAGACTGAAAAAGCAACTGATGGTCATTCAAATTGTGAGTGGATAGCTGGCCAGGAAATCAAAGTTCCCTCTCTGGTGGGGGGATTGGACTAGATGATCTCCAGAGATCCCTTCCAACCACAGATGATTCTATGATTCTATGACTGTCTTCAGCTATAGAAAATAATCTAGTGATCTCTCCAGTTCTGGGTTTGATTGGGGATTGGAGGATTGGAGGCTGGATTGATAATGGCAGAATTTCTGAGAGGATAAGTATGTATTTTCTTGTGGTATTGTGTCAGCTCACGTGGACAATCAGAGAAATTGGGTGCTGGAAAGGAACTTACGGAGTCACCTCAACTATGTCAGCACTGTGCCTTCTTCAGTTTGACATGGAATCATGGATCATGAAATCATGGGATTGTCAGAGTTAGAAGGGACCTCTAGAGATCATCTCGTCCAACTCCCCTGCTAAAGCAGGAATGCCTAGAGCAAATTACTCAGGGCTGCATACAGAGAATGATCTTGGTCTTGAAGATCTCCAGAGAAGGGAACTCCACGACCTCCCTGGGCAGCCTGTTCCAGGGCTTGGTCACCCTCACTGTAAAGAAGTTTATCCTCATATTTGAATGGAACTTCCTATGTTCCAGCTTGAGCTCATTGCCCCTTGTCCTATCACTGGAAACCACTGAAAAGAGTCTGGCTCCAACATCCTTCAACCCACCCTTTAGATACTTATAAACATAAATAAGGTCTCCCCTCAGTCTTAACTTGTCCAGGCTATAGAGTCTCAGCTCCTTGAGCCTTTCCTCAAAAGAGATATGTGTGGTAGAGAGCCTAATGCATATTTGAGACAAGTCAGGACAGATTTATTTAGCTCTTGCAGAACAATGAAATAGCGTTTCTCACAGAAAAAACCTCTCTTGTGGCAGACAGTATCCTAGCTCTGGTATGTAAGGTTGTAATTATCTCATCCTTCTACCAAGCTTTGTTCATGTGACATTATCAATAGATATATGGGGCACTCATAAGTTGTCACCTAGAACCAGGTGATCTAACACCATGACCAGACCACAGTCTACACTGCTGTTCTACTGAGCATTTTTCCCTGTGGGTATGCATCCTGTTCACCAAGAAGTAAACCTTGTGTGCAGCCCTGGGAATAATTGTTATAAATGACCTATAATTTTTCTTGAAGACTCCAGAGCCTTTTTTCAAGACTTCTTGATCTAGAAGCAGCCTTAATCAAAACCCCATATCTTGGGGATTATCTCAAAGTCCAAGGCTGCAAATCTGGGTCCTTTGTAAGATGTAATTTTTTCACAGAGCAGGACCACAGAAGCAGAAGGGAGCATATGAGCATTCCTGTAAAAGCCTGGAAAAGCATCAAGCAGCCAAAATATCGTTAATCAAATAGTGGTTGTAAGTGTCTTCCTTTTGTTGCATGAAAACACAGGTAATGACAGAATTGAAAGCCAGAAGAAAATGCTGTAATATTGTTTCCATTTCATTCTTTCTCATCCATTTCTTAATACTCGCTTTTAACATCTGCTAGGGAAATTTGTACAAAGTAGTTAGGCATCTAATAATCAGTGGAATGGCCTTGTTTGGACAAATGGCCTAGTTTAATGCCACATTGTTATTGTATTATTCTTTCTATTAATCATTTCCAATAGATAGCAAAGCAAATTGACCTCTTAAAACTAGGGAATAACTTTTTATTATATTCTATTATTCATGCTTTGAATATTCCTCTTTCAACTCAAAAAGAGGACTCAGGAAGAAGGAAGTACTTATTACTATGAAATTCTGTTCTAAAATACTGTTTAAGTAACACTCTAGCAATGATTCCAACTGCTGAATGCCAGAATGATGAGCTTTTATCATATTGAAAAGCTCCTTAATTATGTATTCCATAATGCTCTAGAATTATTTGGATGGCCTCTTTTCTGATTATGTATCATTTTGCAAAACACATTCTCTGGTATAATTCTGGGTGCCATAATGATGATGGCTACCTGTTTACAAGGAATTAGTGGAACAACAGTAGTCACTGTCAAAATATGTAGCATTTTTCCTCGGCAGCAACTGAAATCTGATCTTTGCTTTTACTACAGCAAAGAACAGTCATGGTTAGGAGAGATAGAGTGAAACACCGATTGTTGTATGTACAATAACTTTATGATCTTTAATGTGCAAAATTCTGTTTTTAGCATAGATGAACATATGGAAAGGATACAATTATAGTCCTTCTCCTGTTAGATATGTTGCTTTAATCTATGTAGCCTACCTACTTCAACATAAGCATGTCAAGTTAAAAGATTATTTTCAGACAGAAGGAACAGTGGGGATAAGACAAGAAGAGGTGGCTTAACACTGCATCTCTTCTGAAATGTCAGCAAAGCCCTGCCAGACTTCAGAAAGGTGCTGACCACCACCATCATGATGGGCAATTTGAAGAAGAATATCTAATAGAATATCTAAGAATGGTGGAAATATTTCTGACTGTTCTTCTGAGATTCTGAGTGTCTGAGTAAAGATTTACATAGGAGTAATCTTATCTTTATCAAAATCAAGTTCAGCCCTTTATTTTCATGTTCAAGGTTCTAGATTGTTGCTTCCATGGAGCCCTCCTATTTTTCTTACATGCACAGAAAAATATTTGTCTGAAGATATTTTGCTCTATATGATTCCAAATTTTTTCTTTATTTCTGTGTGTGTTTGTCCATTTTCTTGAGGTGTCTAGAGCCCTCTGCTGGTGCCTAGCCACTTCAGGAATATCTACTGTGGTTTTGACATGTTAAGCACAGCCTTGTTAAGCAGAGGTTGTCATGTGTGTAGTTTTTTTGTCTACGTATTCTAGTGCATAGTGTGCTTCTCCTGCATAGGTAAATGTATTTTTTAAAGAAGCTAAGGATGGTATACCTTAAGAAAAGTTATTAATACCATATCCATATAGTTTATAGCAAGGGCTTTGTGGCTTTACTTCTGGAAGCACAGGGGAAGTGCTTTACTTCATTTCTACAATCACCCGGGCTGCCTGATTGTTCCAGAGCCTTTGATTTGATCAGGGCTGTGCCTTTCCTCACTGAAAGCATCCTTAATGAAAAGGATATTTTGGGAGCTATGAAGGAACTCCTCAAGAAAAGAGGCAGCACAATGAGGGAGAGAAGAGTGGGGAGACAGTCTTGCCAGGATGCCGAAAAGAAGAAGTGAAAGAGCACTGTTAACAGGAGAGAAATATGATTATGCAGCACCAGAACTGCAGTAGCCTCTGCAGAACAGAGAATAATAGAAGCAGCACAAGAAGACAGAATTTTCCCTTTGAAGTCACAGATAGGAGACTCCCTCCATGGGCATGCACATCTCTCTCTATCTTTCACAGGTGAATTATTAATTGCAGTGTGTTTGAGAAAGCTTTTGAACAACGAGGCATAAATCCTACTTTTCAATTTGTTGATTGAAAGAGAATGCCGAGTCTGTATGTAATCAATTTAATTTTCTTGTTAATAACAACATCAAATTAAGAAATCTTTTAGAAATCTATAATGTTAATTTAACTGAGTAAAACTTGGAATTGTTTTGTAAAAATGAATGCTACAGATTTTTATGGGTTTCCTTATCAGACATTTCCACTGTACACTAGTTAATGTTTTCACAGTAATTTTATATCTCAAGTACAAATTTCTTGGCTGATCTATATTCTGCTAAATTTGGAAAGCCATACATTTTGTTAATCTTCCTATTATCATTAAAAACAAGATGATGGTTTGTGATAGCCACTTTTAGAGTATCACAAGATTTATTCAATCACGACAACAATTCCGGAAAAGGAGAACTCTTACTAGGTGTTTTCCCAAAAACTTCTTGGAACAACAAGAAATTCAGAGTGATAATTCTGAAATAAAACAAGTATTAAAGAATTACCTATTACAGCACATTGGGATAAAGGCTTTGCTGTTAGTATATGCACAATTAATTAACACTGCAAGCTTGATGTTTAAGTTCCTTTATCCTTTACCAAAAAATTGCAAAATTAAGTATCTTTAGACAGGATGCCTAAACCTATAGTTGGAAACAAATAACTGAATAGTATTCTAAAGTCCTGTCTAGCTGGTATTTCACATGGGCAAATGATGGTGGTTTGTTTTCTAAATCTGACATAAGGACCATGGAATGGACACCATCTTGGAAGGAGCCCAGCAAGGAATTTTGCACCATGGAGGTGCAAAAATGTGTCTTAATATTGAAGGTGCACTTCCTGTCATTCCCTCAGTGAAGATTTCCTCTTTCTTTTGCAAGGTGGGCATACCTTTGATTTTGTGTAAATGGAGTAGGCTTTACATCACCTTTTCCACACCATTTCTCAGAGACAGTAATTCTAACTTGTTTCAGAAAAGAATAAGATTAATTTCTCTGCCTCTATTTAGGAGTTGAAAGAAAGGGATGAGAGGAGCAACAGGATTTTTGCTCACATGTCCCTACAGAATCAATTCTTTTTATCTCTCTCACTAAAGCTACATTATATACTGCACTTTGGCACAGTGGACAGTTTTTACTGTAGTTTTTTGCATGCTTTGTGCACCTACCGACTCACTTTTTATTTCTATATGAAGCAAGAAAACTCATGTAATGAGCTGATTTCTTCATGGAAATCTGTGTATATACCAAGTTTATGGGTTGAACCAATTCTGAGTATCCAAAAATAGGTCACAACCTGTTTTTTTAGTAGAAGTATGTTTTCTTCCTATTTATATAATCTGAAAGGGATTAAGCCAATTTTATTAAAGCATGATTTTAAAGATTTTCTGTACATGACTTAAAATGAAAACTCTAAGTACCTGTTCTCTCCTCAAAACATGTCTTTCTTTTTCTGTTTTTGAATTATATGTACCAATATGATATTCTAGTACTTCAGTTCATGAATGTCTGAAACTTGAGGGCACATGACTGTGCTGAGCTGAGAATATGAAGACATTTAACACCAAAATATCTGTGCTTACCTCCTGTGAGGGAGAAGATTAACTATGATTTAGGACTTCTGGTGTAGCCCTCTACTCCAGAAAAACTAAAAAACAATGCATATCTTGCTATTTTTCTGGCACCTCTTCTGGTGGTTTCTTTAGTTGTCTTCTGCAGAGACTGTTATCTAGTGTTTTTTCCAGCAACAGCTTGACTTTCATTACAGTTGTTAGTCTTTGTTATTGAATTTTCCACTTCCACTTTGTGTTTTCTCATGATGTTGAGAAAAAAAGAAAGTTTTGTCTAGCTTCCTCTACACCTCTAGTGTTAAATGCAAAATTACTACACTTGTCTGAAGCTGGGATTTCATCTTTCATTCAAAATGTTCAGAAAGTGGATTCAGGTACAGAAGTGTTCCAACTACCTATGGATGTCAATACCTATGGATGACTGCCACATTTCCAGAATTTTATTCAGTGATTATTTTTTTTTTCTGAACTGTCAGAACATATACAATTATTTTTTTCCCCAATTTAATTCTAAGCTGTCTAGATCATGCCTATTTTGTGTAAATATTTGTGCATTTACTTGCATAGAATTACAGGGACAATTTATTCAGTCTTCCCTTTACTGTATTCCCACATCAAAATACTGTGCTTTCCTGTTTTATTTTTTTCCCAGTCACACATGTGCCTTTCACACACCTACAAATTCACTTATGACAGATTCTCCTAAGAATATTTGTGGAACTGCAATTGTTATATTTGAGGAACCTCATAGTCAAGGGGAGTCATAGACTAAACTGTCTCCTCATTTCTAGCTGTAGAAAATAACTTGAAATGTCCTTATGGTGAAACTTTAAGTTACTTTAAAGACTGCTTGTTGAAACTGTGTCCCTAAATGTGGGAAAAGCCCTACATGAAATACACTGAAGACGTAGGAGGGAAGAATGTTCTTGTGAATATCACAGATGTGTCAGGCACAGGTTAACACTGGCACACAAGAAAACCACAGACAAGAATGGTTGCAACATGTCTGTTTTGTTACCTATAGCTGGTAGCTTATCTGAACTTTGCTCTTATCACTATATATTAGGAGTGAAAGTTTCAAAGGCCCAGAAAGACCCTTGGTATTGCAATGAAACCTATCATATGCATTTATAGTTTTCTAAATGTCATCATTCCCAGCTCTTTTTCAAAGAACTAGGATGAAAAGCACAACCACAGTTACAAATACGAGGCAATTAGACACACATAATCTACTTTCAATACAAGTTTCAGTACTAGCCATTCAGACAATGGTCAGATGTGACACCAGCTTGTGACACCAACTCTCAGTGCTGTTTTTTTGCTATTATTGAAGCTTGCATTCATTTTATTAAGCCTGAGCCACATGTGATAGAGATTGCAATGAGTTGGGTGTTTGTCTCTTGTCCCAAGTAACAGCTGATAGGACAAGAGGATATGGCCTCAAGTTGCTCCAGGGGAGGTTTAGATCGGATATTAGGAAAAAAAATTCGCTGAAAGGGTTGTCAAGAATTGGAACAAGTTGTGCAAGGAAGTTTGAGTTGCCATCCCTGGAGGTATTAAAAGATGTGTAAATGTGGCACTCAGGGACATGGTTTAATAGTGGACTTGGCAGCATTATGTTGCCAGTTAGACTTGATGATTTTAAAAATCTTTCCAACCTAAATAATTTATGTTTCTATTTTCTGATTCTGTGAAAAAGCATCAGTGTAAATAACTCTCCAGATACAGATTATACAATTTTATTCCTTATATTTTCTCCAGTTCCCTCACATTTAGTATTTTACTTCATGAGTACTCCCAATTAATGAATAATGCTCCATGAAAGTCCAATAGAGTGCCCACATAAGAAAGGACTATTTAGCTCAATTAAGACTGAAAGTGTTTAATCCATTTAGTTTCTGGTTTACAGTGTAGTCCAATGGGAATGCTTGCAAAGCAGTCCTTCCCATCCCCTCCCCAACCTCTTCCCTCTCTCTCCCCTACTCACATGTTGATAGAGCAGCAAAGCTCTGAAAAGGTCATTTAGAAGAACAGAAAAATAAGCTGCCTAATTGAATTTGTCACACTGTACTAAACTCTACAGAAGTGAAGCAATCTGTAAAATATGTGTGTATAATTATATATATAGAATGTATAAAATAAAATTTAACTTTAATGTTGATAATGTTTGTATTGTTGATCTTATTACTGAAATTTAAAGTTGTTAAGTAATGTGAATTAACAGGAGAATTTTAGAGAAAAAATCAGGTAAGTTTCTATCCTATTTCTGGGCTCCTGTTAGTCTCTAAGGACCTGAAACTTGGTATAAGTTCTGGTCTTAAAGTAGGTTAGGCAACACTTGTTCCCATTTTATCCAGGAAACAACTATCTACCAAGCTGCTCTATGTACCTATTGGAAGTAATTTCTTAAGAAGTATTTTCTGATGTATAGAGGCCTTTTTTTAATTCAATATTTTATAGAGTTTTCTTAATGAACTCCCAGCATTTTTATGTCTCAAAAATAAACATATTTTCCAAACTAGAAAACTAAAATTCTAGATTTATATGGCAAGATTGGTATAAACTGAGAATCTGATTTTCTAAGGTAATTTGGTCAAATTACTAACAACTGTAAAGAAATTATATCCTTTAATTCAATTTAGAAGAACTTGTAAGTACCGCATACGTTAGTGCCAAGGTGTAGGTGAGTGTACTTCACATCTGTCACACCATATTTGAAAGAAAGTTTTCTTGCTTTTATCTATTTCTTGCTCATCCAACCAACAGACAGATTTGATTCACATGCAAGGAATGAAAAAATATGCTTAGCTTATTTTTTTTGGCCTCATTTTTCAATTAGACATTGCTTTAGCCTACATTTGTTTTGAGGTAAACTCTGTGTGTATTACAATACTATAATTGTCCAATGACAGATGGACAATTGTCTAATTGTCCAAAGCTAAAATTCTTTAGATTTTAAGTCAATGCCACAAGTACAGTGCTGAAAAGATAGGAAGGAAGGAAGGAAGAGAGGGAGGGAATGAGAAATGGAGTAAGGGAGTCCTTGAAGGATCTAATTAATTCTACATCTATCTTGGAAAGCATTACCTATCTAATGCATAAGTATTATGCAAGAGCTCCTCTATCCTCATCTTGACCTACTCTTGGTCAAGTCAGACCCTTCAACACCAAATAATCTTCTCCTTTATTACCTTCAGTAATTTAAACCCTTTTAGAGATTTACTGCATGTTGTCCATGATTATTCCTTCTGCTGCCTACCCATTCACCTTTTATCCAAGAGTTTTCTTGTTAGCTGGACCCTCTGGCTCAGTTTAGGCATTACTTCAGCTCCTATTCTGAAATGTGATAGTGTCAGAGTTGTGCTATGGTCTGCATTAGTAACAGTCTCATGTTAGAGTAGCCTGATTGTCTCCTTGGGCCTTTGGAGATAGCTCCCAGGCACCTATCTGAGAGCTTGAGATTCACTTTAGGTGGTGGATAGCCAAAAAAAATAACCATTATAACACTTTTATACTACCATTTCTTTCCTTTACGTCCTCTAAAGTTTTCCTTGGCCCCATTGTAGGATAGCAGGGACTTGCAAATATGTTGCATGGTTTTGTGTTAAGATCCCTACAAGTAGTCTTCTCCTGTCATAAAACCAGTTTTCAGATTCCCTGTGAGGTTTCAGTATAAAGATACAAAAAGCGTGCACTTAAACCAGTAATATTTTGCTGAATGCTTGTTGGGACTTCTGTATTCAATCTGCCTCTGTTTTCCCAACTGTAGACAGACATGTTGTGTCTTTAAGACTTTGACTCAAAAACATGAAGGTGATCACAAATGCTGGCCCTTGGCAAAATGGGCCTATAACTGTAGCTGATACAGTGGAATTGAGCCCTCTGTGTTTATGGGAGAGGTGGGAGACAGCCAAAACTGTCCAAAAGGGTCTTTGACCCACAGTGATCACACTAACATGGAAGACAAACGTCAGCAAAATTAAACATCAAGAAGAGAATTATGAAGAGATTTCTGACACACTAGCAGTTATCTTGTTAGAGAAGTAAGGTCATCCATCCCACCAGAGCAGGGGGCTTTTCTTGCCACATAAGATCAGGGCACCCACTTGTCACACAGAAGGGGTGTGGACAAAGGGGACCCATGGTTGGGATGGGGAATGGGAGATGAGCTTCTGACTTCTACAGCTGGGGAGACCCTCACTAGGGTGGTGTGGTGTAGAGCTTCTTGGGATGAGATATAAATTTCAAAACATGTATTAAGATTTTTCAAGTGTCTATTACTGTATTTTGTTGTGTTTCTGATATTGATCCTGAGCATCTTGTGTATGGTTAATTACATGCCATTAGTAAAGCAATAATTTGTTTTGATCGTGATTTGATTTAAAGTGTACAAATTGATCAGTTTTCCTCAGGGTCAACATCTGTCTCATTAAAAAACTATCAGTGCTGCTTCAAGCTGATGAGTAGGCCAGGTTAGTGACAGGGTTTACTGAGTCATCTATGGGAAAAGGAAAGAAAAAATAAATTGGTGTTCTGATGATGAAACAAGTTATAGTTCTAAATAGGCCTATTCAATGGCAAAATGTAAATATTTTCATAGTGTTCCACAAAAGCTAGTTCGTGCAGTGGCAAGATTTTCTTTCAAGAAAAGTTATATATTTCTTATAAACAAATTATAGATAAAATTCTGGACTGATAAAAATTTTATGTGTAAAAAGTGCTTTCCCTGACACTTTAGGTGGGGTTTCTTGATCTCTGTATTGAAAAATGCAAGTATGGTACAAATCCGATATTTCATTCTCTATGGACTATTTTAATGATTAATCATTAGGAAAAAGGCTCTCTGTATTTCACAAAAAAATATTCTCTATTTATAAGAGATGTGGGATACCCTGGGGCTGCCCTAAGAAAATAAGGCAAATAGGTTATAGGTCAAATAGTATACTAATATATTATGAAGATGAAGTACTATAGCTATCCCTGCTATTCTCCACAGTAGCTTTTTTATTGTTAATATTGTTTTGCAGTTGTTATTAAAGCTTCTGAAAAGCTTCACTTTGATATGTTATTTGGTGTACCACCCTGAAAAAGCGCACATAAAAGAGAGATGTCTCAGAATTTGTGGAAAGATGAAGATATGTAAGATGGGAGAGTTTGTGGAGAATGTCAAAAATTATGGTAGTCACTTCCAGTTTTAAGCAACTGGTTTTTAAGAACACAATGTGTATCTGTGTCCTGTGGGCATCTATGTTACATACATTTCTCTTAGAACTTAATATTGTTTTTTTAGATACAATATCTGCAGCAGAGCCACAGCTTTATCAATCTTTTTTTTTTTTTTTTTTAACTTACTTGGGTCAATAGAGTGTTAAACGTTATCTCAGACAGTAAAAGTATCTTTTTCATTGGAATTTAGTAGACTGCAGCTGATCAGTTCTGTCCACCAACTGTGTAATATAGCCTGTGATACAATATATTTATACATTTTTAATAATTGAACTTCAAGCACACACACAGAGAAATAGAAGTACAGCAACAAAAAAAGATCACAGGCTGTCAATATATATCCATTCCAAGAAAAATACCAGGTGTTTGATCATCTCTTCACTAGGGAAAATTTAAGTCAGATTTTTATTTTCTAAAAGGCTGCGGCATTATTTATCTTTCCACATCACAAAAAAAAACATAGGAGGTATCTCTGGAAAAAATAAAGTGAGCTAAGCAGTCCATAATACAGACCATATGGTGTTTTCTGGGGCTTCCTATTAGAGTCAGTTGCATTTTCCTTCCTGTAGTGTAAAATGGTACAAGTAACCTTACTCTTAAAACTTTTTGTATCTGTCAGTGGATATCTTCCCTGTATATCACTACAAACTGCTTAGAAAAGATGCGAGACACCATTTGCTCTCAGGAATACAGAAGAGTGACTTGATTTTCAAAATAAAGAGTAAAAATTAAAAATAAGTAGCAAAAGAACACAGTGGAGACTGAAAAAAAAGAGATGACCATGAGGTTCATAGGCTTCCCCTCTCCACCATGCTGTTTACACTTCAGCCAATTTGAACATGACTAGTCCTTCTTTATTCAGCCATTACCCTTTCAAAATTAAAGTCAAATTTTGTCTATCTATGAAAGTATGCCTTTGGTATACCACTGGAAAATAAAGGCTCTGCAGAAATGTTTAGCTAAAGAGTTCATATATTTCAGTAAGTATGGGCGTTACTCTAGCACAAGAGGCAAAATGAATATATGAAGTTAAATTTTGTAAAAGGTCAGTATTAGTTCAGCAAATAATGAGGCAGCTGGGTACAGACACAGGTGAAGGCTTACTCACAGTAACAAGGGCTACACATAAAGATTCAGCAATAAATAATGACTAACTTTACCTTTCCCTTGGTTGAAAACAACACTATAATGTTTTTGCTTGCTATGTCTTTCCCTAACACATCCTCAGTTTATTACCTAAAATGCATATTAGATGTAGAGTACAGAAGGTGCAAATTGACTGGAAAGCAGAGACTCAAAGAAATGACAAGGAATCTGTGCAGCAAACAGGGGAAGATCTTACTTCAAGTAATGCAGTGCAGTGTGCCGAGTCCATGTCACCTGCTTCAGGGCAGTAAGAGTTCATAAAATCAAGCCAGTTACACAGCTATAGATCCTCTATAATGTAAGTTGTTTTTTTTTCTTTGCCATGGGCAATAGATTTTCTATTACTGAATGTGAACTAATGAACTAGCAGAACAAGTCCAAGTTATCAACACCTATTGAATGTGTTTCCACGCTGTAACAGATAGGACAGCTCAGCGGACAGTGTGCCACCTGCCTGACACCAAGTCAGGTTTTGGCTCCAAGGATGTTCTGTGTATTTGTGCTGCTTGCTACTGCTGTTCCTCTCCTTTTGAAGTGCATTGTAAACATGTCCAGTGTGCAAATGTCCTCAGCCCACACAGGAATGTGACAGCTACTTAAAAAACCAAGTGGCGTTACACAGCAAACAAGGAAATAAATTTTCAAGCGATCTCGTGAGATACCTTTACAGACAGTTTTCTATTAAAGCTGCTCTGTCCATCCAAGCTGAAAGTCTGTGGGCTCCGCCCTACTCTGAATCTTGCACATTTGTGCAAGGCATTTGTGTGTCAAGATAAAGTGAGTCAAAAGGGACATAAAATCCTACCCTTCTGACAAGGCAGCATATGTTACTCGCTTCTTACAAATGTCAAGCTAGGGTTTTTACCTGTGAAACTAAAGAACCTGAATTAGAAAGGCAAGGGAGTTAATTTATTTCTGTTCTGTCTTGAACATGTGCCCTGAGTATTTTGTTGCTGGTTGTTCATATATGGTCTGGAAGGGTTTGCTGTCTGTTCTTAAACAGAAATTTTATTTTGGACTTTGATTATCAAAAAACTGATGAATGTATCCCCTCATAAAGTATCTGGGAATATAATTGTAAGATTAATGTGAAACAATCTCACACAGCAAAGTTAATATTTCTGACCACAAGGAATCCTGTATTCTGACTATTAACAGCAATTTTTATTTGTCAATTCTGTCTAGAGGACATATCAAATGCAGCTTAATGCTAGACAGCAAATTGACTTGCTATGGGATCTTTTGTTACATGCAAGCATAAGACTTGGGAACTTACTTATAAATGCACTTCTTAAATCATAGTCAGTGAGAATCTGACTCTATAAGCCTGCAATGGTCTTAGCAGGTATTTTGCATGTATTTTCATCTGCAGAGGCTTTTAAAGAACTTTAATACGATAAGCTTAGACATTTTCATAATCCTGTACTAGATTTCTAACATACCTACATTTCTTAAAGTACTTTGTGAAGATTCACAAATGTTTCAATGAATCAAATATTACTGTAGTTCTTGATGAAATGAGGCCAGTGAAAATTTGCTTTCATTATCTCTGACTTTCCTCCCCCCTTAATTTTAGAACCTACTGCCAATTTTACTCAAATCCAATAAAAGATTAAGTGCCTCAAATGTAGCATGTTGCACAAGTATCATGCAAGTTGATGGAGAGAGAGGAGCATTCCCACTGAATGCTTCCATAGATGGAAAGATGGAAGGTGAGCTCAGCATTTCCCTGGCCTCAAACCAGTCAGCAAGCGTTCCTGGAGCCATCACACGTGTTGCCACTGGTCTAGCTCCAGTGAGAGGATAAAAGAGGGAGGTGCATACACTGGCATACATTTTAGGGGACATGGAGAAAACAGGAGCAGGGATATATGAAGGAACTACCAACTCTGGTGCAAAATCTAGTGGGATTGAAAAGCTCATGCAGATATTACGGTGATGTGACATAAAGGATATTGGATATAAATCTGAAATAAACCAAGTTTCATTAGTTCCTGTGCATGGAAAACAAATTGTTTTTTATATATCCAGTATAATAAATTGCGACAAGTTCTAGTGATATATCATACTTAGAAACAGACCCCAGTTTGCTTAGATTATGTTTGATGAATGCTTTTGTTGTCTGAACAACAGACAGGCTGATAAAAGTTAATGTTACAAGATTAAATGCTTCAGGAATATAATTGTATTTATTAAGAGATATTATTAGTTAAAAGCTAGTGGCAGGTTATTATATTATTGTGCTTATATATACAATGATATTAAAAAACATGATTAAATAGATTTACTTTATTCAGTCCTGCTTAAGGCCCCAGATAGTAGCCATTACAGGTGGTGGGCACTGCATGGCATGTTGAGACTATTAATCTGTAGTAATCTTAAAATATGAGAAGGAATGTTTTGTAAAGTTTCTGTGTTGGAACCATCTGAAATAGATCTCAAAAACCTAGTGTTCAGGAAAAAGACATTATCCTCATTTGCTATATTGGGCTTTGTTGATCAAGAACCTGTGAGCAGTTAGTGCTGTGCATCCTGCAACTATTTTCAGTGTCCTCCATGACACAAACTTCAACTGAACTACACAGTGATTTCCTGTCCCTCTATCTATTATGTATAAGCCAAGCCAAAAAAGGAATCCAAGCTGTTCCAAATGCTGCATATGAGCTGGCAAAGTTATACAGCAAATTATATTCAGCAATGTGAAATGTGGAAAACATGTGGCACTTCTGAGTCTCCTCATTAGCCCAACATCATAGCTTTAATTGTAGATTGCAGAAAAGGAAAGCCCAGTATGAGAGCAAAATAAACAATTACTTCTTCAAGTATGAATACAGGCACATGTTTATAGCAATTCAAGATCATTTAATCCATCTAATTGCAGTAATGGTCCTCCAGGAGTTAATGTACGATTGAACAATGCAAATATAAAGACACATGTAATTCTAGTTTGATCTAAACCACATAACTCAGATCAAGACATTGGAGTCTGACGTACTGTGATGCAAGGGGCCACACTAACCATTAACAATGAACTTGGATACTGCAACTTTGTAAACAGCATTGTATGTATTTTCTTTGCCTGTTTCACTATTTTGGGGGCGTATTGAATGTTCCTGCAGCAGTTTAGCTCTACTCAAATTACCTTTCAAGTATTATGCAAGAGGAATGTAGAAATCTAGAGTTTTATAATCTATTTTTATAGATCTCTTCATTTTTTAGTGCTTGGGTATATAAAGGCTATCAACACATAAATGTATGCCATTGTCTGCTCAGATGAGTATTCTCTTTTATGGATGTGTAATTGTTTGCTGTTTAATTTCACTGTCAGAACGTTTGCTGTTTAATTTCACTATTGCAAACAATCTGTACATGCCAACTTTCTCCTTTTAGGTGGTAAACAGGGGGATGTTTCATAATTTTTTTTCACTGCTAGGCTTATTTTCCTGGCACAACTCCAGAGAAATAGAAGTCTTGACTTTATAGTCTCCATTATACTATGTTTTCTAGGGTTTGGAGTCTTTTGTTTGTTTGTTGAGGGGTTTTCGAGTTTTGGGGGGTTTTGTTTTGTTTGGGTTTTATTTTGTTTGATTTTTTTTTTTTTTTTTTGATTCAGAGGATAATATTAGTGAAAAATGCTGGAGAAAAATTTTGGGGTTTTTTTTCAGGTCAGGAGGGTGATAATTGGCTGGATTTTGTTGTTGTCAGATAATCCTTTTAGCCCTCATACAGAGGTAGAATGTGGTCGGGGAACACCAATGCAAATCTGACTCTCTGCAACCGGGATCCACCACTTCTTTGAAACAGAAGCACTACATTTTTACCCTCTGTTACAGGCATGGTACATAACCTAAGGCTCATGATGACACCTTGCATAAATCCATTCTTTTCTTTGGAAGTGCTTTGTTTATTCTGTGGAAGAAGGAAGCAGTTAACTTAGAGAAAAAACCACAGGAAATAGGATTTAAAAATTCAATTGACAAAATTCAGAATTGAAGGGGTTGGGAGGGACCTTCAGAGATCACCTAGTCCAATCCCCCTGACAAAGTAGGTTCCCCTAGAGCAGGATTGACAGGAATGCACCCAGGCAGGTTTTTAATATCTCCAGAGAGAGACTCCACAACCTCTCTGGGCAACCTGTTGCAGTCCTCTGTCATCCTCAAAGTAAAAAAGTTTTTCTGCATATTCAGGTGCAATTTTCTGTGTTCTAGTTTGTGTCTGTTGCCCCTTGTCCTGTCACTGGGCATTTCATAATCCAAGCACCTTTTTCCTGAAAATTGAAGGATAAATACCTGGACATCACTTAGCAAAATGCATACCTATTAAAATGTAGTTGTATGATACCGAAAAATAAGAGAGCCTGTCATTCAAAAGCAACCAATTAAGATGTTTTTCAGTTTTGTGAAATACTATCAGATGTTTTGTATGATTTTTTTGTGCACTGTGCCACAAAGAACATTAACTAATTTGTATTGCTCCTTTTCTAAAGGCCAAAATAAAGCAGTTAAGAAAGTTGTTCTTCTCTGTCCCAACTTTTTCTCCTTCTCATGGTATCATTTTATTCATTTCATTGTGGTAAAAAAGAAAAGCTCTTCCTTCATTGAAATGGAAAATAAACAAATATGAAGGCAGCGTCTTACCTTCATTATAGCCATAAGAGCTATTCAGTCTTTGAATAAATGTTTCATTTGTTCACTAAGACCATAAATTAGAGTTACTTGCAGATGGTCTACCAAATATGCCCCAAAAGCTCTTTAGGGTCAATTGGTCTTGCAGTCTTGTGGTATGCCGAAAGTCTGAATGCACCTATCCTGTTCAAGGTATATCAATCATCTTATAAATATCCTGGAAAAAGATACCTCATTAGATTTTTTTCAGGTTTCAGATACATGATTCAAGCACTTCCAATTTGATTCTGCATATGATTCAGCTGGTGAATTAGAAGGGAATAATGAAATGCCACTATACGAATGAGACAAGGGAAAGGCAATCTCTCAAAATAAGACCTTTAATAAGTATGAAATAGATTGAGCTCTTAAATAACTGAGAGAAAATGGATGGTTTTCAGTATGATTTTCATTCCAGATTTCCCAACATATATTTGATAAACTTAGTAATTTTGAAAATCTTCAATAGTACCTTGAGGGAACTTCTAGGCTAACAAACAATAGCTTCAAATTAGGGAAACATAAGTATACATGACCTCAGAGGTAAATTTAAAATTCATTTGATTGACATTCTCTGAAAATATTGAATCTACAAATCAAAAGGATGAAGAACCATTATGCATTTATTTAGATGCATTTAAAAAGAAAATTTTCAAAGCTCTATTCATAATAAATTTTAATGCTATCTCATAAATAATCTCTTAATTTTTCTGAAGGAAAATGAACAGAAACAAACACACATCTTTCAAATTCAGGGGTCACATTCAGTTAAATTCCTTTTTAAATAATACATTGAATCTGGTTACAAGTGCATTAACTAAATTATTTAATTACAGATTTACTGGTGTTTCAGTTGTGTCTCATTTCAAAGATGAGAATCTGGATTTTGTATAGAAGAGACAGTTCCTGTCCCAAAATACTTGCAATCTATGGATGCAATGAAGTACAGGTGACAGGTGATTGTGATTTGTTTTATAAGCTTCAGTCATTGCACAGCAATTGGTCACCCACTATAAAATATTTTATAAGCATCTCTCCCTCATGGCAGGGAGGGGACTGCTGGGAGTGACGCTGCTATTCCTGTGAAGAAGTGATTTCAAGTTCATGATTCCTCAGTGATTCTTCACATCTCAATGACTTCCAAATTAAAATGTTGGGTTTTTTTCAGTTGACATACATAGAAACTCAGCCTGTGAATCAAAAACTAAACTTGGTTCTTCTATTCTTCTATGTAAATGCGTCAATAATTCTAGCTTCATTCATTTATACCAGAGCAACTGATGATTATGTGAATTGTACAGATTAAATGAAGTTGGTATCTACAGTAATCTGCTTCCCCTGTCCTTCGTCACTGCTGCTGCAATAACTGGAACAATGAAAATTGTATGATACTAATGAGGCTGACATTTAATCATGATGTTGTAAACTAAGTTCAAAGCAAGACATCATTCTTAATTTACAGGTGTTTCCTGATTAATATTGCTAGAATTAGCTCTGCAATACTCAGAAATTTCAGTGGAGAAAGACAAGGATCAACACAATTAACAATTCTACTAATGTGTGTGATAAGGAAAATTATTGTCTCGTTTCTTTATAAACCCTACATTGTTACTGAGAATTTAAAAAAAAACAAAAAAACTAGCACTTGTTTTTGCCATAAGAGAAAGGTACAGCCCTGAGGATAAATATGTATTATCTTTACTTGATTAAGAGATGTCAATTTTTGCATAGTCTTTGCAAAGTTTTTGCAACATCCTGTGTGGATTTCTTAACCCTTTGAGTAGAATACATGAAGAAGCTGTTTCTTTTCTGAGGGTGAGTATATACAGAATGTTCATATGGCTGCTAGGTTTTTGTTATGAAGTAATATAAACATTAAGAACTATTTGAAATTCCAAATAAGGCCAGTAAAAATCCCAAACTTTTTATTTGTTTTTTTGTGTTGAAGTCAGATATCTCTAAGGGAAAATAGAATACTTATTCTGCTGTGAAGCAAGTGGCTATTATACATTGCACTGCATGTGCACCCAGTGATTGTCCTTTCCAGATTTAAACATCATTGATGTCAAAGGAAATTGAGGAATATGGACAGGAGGGAAGATGAAGAATGAAGTAAAAGACTGTTTAAAGTTAATACTGTAAGCTCAGCCTGACTAGGAAGATATATCAATCAGAACTGTTGTACTTCATTCAGAATCATACCCTCTTCTTCTGCCCATTACTTCTCCATCTAATCCAGCAAACTGTAATCTGTGTCTGTGTATCATCATTTACTCCAGAGATGTGTTCCAAACTCCAAATATGAGAGCTTCTATATAAGAAGTTTCAACCTATTTCAGAAGCAAAAAGCTTCAAACTACTTGCTTTCTGGAATAACACCCACCTCTTGTCTGTGCGACCTGTCAAACAATTAGAGGTAAACCAAAAAGGAAAGATGAAAATCAACTTAGAGCTAAATTTCAATGCTGAAAATGCCTCCTACACTCAAATCACAGGGACATTCCACAGAGGAGTTATTTTAGATATTTAAAAAATATTTGGTTTTTTTCTGTTCACTACTTGATACATCCTACCTTACATGTCCTGACACACAGTCTGACACATCCACTGGAATATTGTGAGAATTCTTGGGTAGGTTTAGGTGCATACAATATTCATGACTGCATCTGAGCTAAATCTGTAAAATCCCTTCATAGTCAACATAGAGAAGTAGGCATTACTTGAGTTTAATGAGTTCAACTCACCTGCCTTGCAGGATCAGATATGACATGATTTTTTTTCTCTTCATCTTCAAATAAAGTGTCAACATCTAACACAGGTGTACACAAGTGATATTTATTCTGTCATTTTTAGAATGCCTAAGTTTCAAAGTTTCATCAATAGCAGAAGGAATGACAGAAAAAAATGATAGGAAAATTTCAGGGTTTTTTTTAGAGTTTGAATTAGGAGAAAAGAATACACAGAACATAATACTTGGAAGGGTAAAACCTGGGATAGAATATTACTGTTAAAAGGAATGTTAACTTCTGATAATTTTGCTCAATTCTATTGTTGTGTTTTTTCAGCAGGATAACAAATTGTGCATATGTCTAACATAATACAGAATGCTGCTTAAGTAGTCTAAGTGATAAATAGTAGTTTTAGAAATACACAAGGTCCAAGGAAAATCAGACCAAATAACTGCTTTTCTATGATTGCCAGGTCTGGAAACTGAAATCAGCCAATTGGTCTCATGTCTCTGGCTCCTGATGCAGGCAACAAACAGCACTGTGGAATGATGCTAAATAGGCTACAAATTGCATATATAAGATGAAGTATAGATGTGTCACCTTGGGTTTGTCTGCATGAAGTTATATTGATTTTGATGAAATTTTGCTTGCCACTAAGGTTCACTTTGTGCTGGCAGGGCCTAAGGTACAGTCTAGAAAGTGGGGAGAATTGTTTTTGTCATTGGACCCTGTGGGTGGTATTGCTTTACACCTCTTACCCAGCAGCCTGCTAGATGTCTCTATGTTAGGCATGGGTGTGCTGCTTCTTGTTCCCTCTAATGTGTAGATGCTACAAACTAGTTTAACTTCTTGGTCAGTACTGAAACAACTAATTTCTGCAATGGACAAGACTAGTGAATTGTTTACATCATATTACTTATCAGCTGTTTGAAATGTTTCACCAACTAATACTTTCAGCAACTTTCACAACCAGAAAGGTTTCTTCAAGCTGTAACTCTACATGCCAGATTCTGTCTCTCAGCACTCAAAAAATATTTACCCTGGGTTCACTGTCTACTATGCTCCTAGCTGACGAAGGGGAAATTTGAAGCTGTATTCTAGCAATAAACTTCTTTCTTTCATAAAGAGAATTGTGACAGGAAAAAAAAAAAAACCCACAAATTTTTTTAAATGAAGACTTGCCTCTGGAAAAAGTAGGCTTTGATCAGGTCAAGTGGTTATCTTTTGAGTATTGAAATACTGCAAACTGAGGAAGAGACTGAGCGCTTGTTTATATGTTGTTCTTTTCTGCTTGGCATGCAGAGGAAAGATATTCTGTGCTTGTGAACATGTCTTTCTTGCCCACAGTATAAGGTGTAAAGAGGCTGAGGATGGACTGCTGAGGCAGCTTCTGGAAGGAGAAAATAGACTGAAGGAGCCCACTGCAAGTTATGCAGTGGGGAATCCAGCTCTGATCTGCATTCCAGAGATCCAGAGCTCTGAAGTTTGAGAATATGGAGGCTCCAGGTGGTGGCCACCAAGGGAGCCTTGGACTGAGTCCAGCCCTCTGATACTCAGCAAACTCTGAAGTAGATGATGTGCTTGATTTCTGCAGAGCTTTGGTGTCTTGGTGATAGAAATCCTTTTGTTCAAATATTGTACCTTTTATCTCTCTTTTCTCCAAACCCCGTGCACATACACGAACATTTACACAGCAGCAGAATCCCTTCCTTCCAAAACAAAAATTAGCATGTTCATGCAATGTCTTCTTTATAGATGGGTTTTGTTACATAAAGCATAATTTTATCTTTTGTAGCAATAAAAGAATTTGCAAATAATGTAGGAAACATTTAGCACAGTAGTTTAACCAGAACTGAGACAGATACAGAAAAATAGCAGTTACAAATAATTAATCTCGGAGATTTGAGAATAAGAACAAAGTCCCAAAACCTCTAAGGTTACATATGATCACTAATGTCATCAAGCCCAAGCTTGCCAGTTCTTTCAGTTAATTATAGCATTCTACAGTTCTTAATTTGCACACCAATTTCTGATTTCATTTGGCAATTCTTTTCATCCCTGCAAAAACTCTCCCTGGGAACTGCTTTCATTGAGTACTAGATCAGATGAAAGGGTCCCAATTTTTCTTGTGCCTGCAAATCTATGCTTGATGAAAATCACCTTTATTCTGTAATGCTTTATTTTCTATGCTTGATGAAAATCACCTTTGTTCTGGAATGCTTTATTTTACAAAAAAAACCCCACACCTCTTTGCACTTTGATACTTCAGAGCTGGGCCTCTAAATCTGTGAGTTTACATTCTTGCATTATTAAAGGTACCTAATATAATGGATGTTTCTCTTTGCCCTGCACATAAGACAAAGATTTAACTCTCTCTGCAAGCATATTTTATGTTCTTCTCTCTGTTAAATAACATTCAATAGTGGTTGTTAACTTTAAGATGTATCTGCTTTTATTAAAATATTATCAAAAATTATCCCAAGTCAGTAAATATAAAAAAGCAGCAATCATTCAAGTGCAATGGCATTCAATTAATTTTTAATTCTTTTAAACATCTTTTTATTGGTTATAAGCAAAAGATTTCAAGATGATACCAAGATTATGCCTCAGAATCTTTAAATTAATAGTACAAGTAAGGTAACAAGAACATTAATTATATGAAAGTACATTCATCTGACAAGGGAAAAAGGTGGCAAGCGCAAGTAAAACTACAATGAGCAATCCAAACTAGGCAGAAGGTGCTTGAGTACAAAGGGGAACATAAACCTAAAATTTTAATTTTCTATGGATATCCCTCATTAGCAGAGTTGCAAAGTTGCATCTTTCAGGGAACTAATATTTTACAGTCTTTCTGTAGAGTCACAAACTAAAAGTCTAGAGCACTAGTATGGTCATGCATGGAAACAGAGCTCATAGCATTTCACTTAATCCACTACTATCAAAGCTAGTGAGTGTGCATTTGGAAACCAAACTGAAGTAAAAGAGCTCCCAATAATTCAAAAACCTCATTGGCCATTTTAAGCAGAATGCTTAAAGAACTGCTAAAAAAAATTACCAGAAGTTTATCATGATTCAGAAAAAGTGCTTTTTCTATCCTCCATAAGAATCTACCCAACTTTCAATTTTAAGTTTTGGGTCTGGTTTTATTAACTAATAAAACAGGTGTGATTTTTTTTAGATCACAGATTAATTAACTGTTTAATTTCAATGTAAAAATTACATAGATTTGGGGGTGAATGTTGCTGAATGGACACTATTGGTATGTTTTGCAGTCCATTCATCATCCTGATTCCTTGCAGATTTCTCATCTGCTGCAAAATTATCTTAGTACCACTAAAAATAAATGGACAACATAACTGATTCATGCATAATTAGTATTTCTCTTGTTCAGGTATCCCAGGGCTGTGACAGTCTTGGGTAATAGTGCCCCACTGGAATCTATATTCCATTAATTACCCTCATCAGTATACATTATATATAATTAAATTGAATATCTGAAAAGCAAACTTAGACAAATATGAGCTAGAAACAAAAGGCATACAAATTTATATTCTGGTTTACATAGCAGCTGTATCCCTAATTTGAAAAGACCTGTGAATATGGCACTGACTCTACTAACCTAATCAGTCAGTCTTGTTATGTCATTAAAAAGATAAAGAAGTATTAAAGAAGATGAGCAAATTATGTTTTCCACTATCCTAAATTGTATTAACCTTTTTCAGAATCACAAATGAGTGACCTAATTACCATGGATTAGAAGAGGTTACCTTTGTTTTACTGTTTATATCAAGTTCTTAATGTCTTTCCACTAGAAGCAATGTTTCCACAGTTTTGTGCTGACAGAATTTATCAAAACATAACAGTGTAATTGATCAAGAGATCTCTTCCACTTAAAATTCCATCTGATAACGCATAATCAGATTAACAACACAGTTCCAATATTCTGTACGCCAGAACTAAATCTAGCATTAAATAAACATTAAATTCCTTCCACATTTACTCCAGGAAGCTAGAAGACAAGACTGGGCAAGAATTTTATAAATTTCATTCTTAATTTAATCCAAAAGGGCATTAACAGTATTTAGCAGGGATCTTGGAAGGAAATTCAGGAGCGAACAGTAGATGAAGAAGAGAGAAGTTCAGTAACAGAATCTTATAACTGGAGAAGAAATTATTTGGAGGAATAATACAAATATACTTTGAATGTATATCAGTTTTTCTTACAGGATAACAGATAATGAGAAGGGAACTCATATCATATGAGAACTAGTAATAATATTTTGTTTAACTGACAATTTTGTTACATTTTACATTAGTCCCCCAAGAAATCAGTGGTTTGAGTATGTTGCTGTTGCTCCTCCTTATGTTCATATTTCAGACTCTCTGCACTGTATTTCTGAGATTGGAGGCTGCAGACTACAAAGACAAATGAAATTCTGAGAACAGGAATCCCATGGCACGGTTACAACTCTTAAAAGTTCAGACTTTCTGGACAAGAAAACCGTTGAATGAAAAGGACAGTTTTATAACAAGCTGATATCCAAAAGCAAGGGAAAATAAAGAAAAAACAACAAAGTTCATTCTTTCTTCCTCCTCATTTTTATTATTCAGTTACTTAACACTGAGACATTTCTTCTGTTAGTTGAAACAATGACAGCAACTACAGTTAGCCTTCTGGGATATTCTCTGGAGGAAAGAAGGAATGCTTTGGCATTCCTACACTGTTGCCTTCTCCTTCACACTGACTGCTATTAACTCACACTTAATTCCATTTTTGTTCATGAAGAGTGCTTGCTTCAAATATGATGAATTCTGTTCATAATTGTAGTTGGAAAGGGCTTTAGAAATTACTCCTTCTTTAGTATATAGACTTCAGGCAACGGAGAACTTAATGTACATTGTGCTGTCTTGTTCCAGTGTTGATTTGCTTTCTCTTCATTGATTTTAAGACTCACATGTGCAATTGATTTTACAATCCTTCAATACTTTGCATCAGTAATGTCCAATATTGCACAAAGTCAGGATGATTTTGATGCCTAAGTGTATAAATCAGCCTGAGTAAACAACTGGTGGATTCATGAAGAATGTAAAGACTTCAGAATTTGTTTTCTTTCAGATATAAAAATGAGATATTTGGATATCAAAATGTTCTGCTAAAATAGAAATCCACTAGATTGAATCTTTTTGGAGGAATGTTGACACATCATCCATTTTATTTGCCCTCCTATTTTCCACAGAGTCTCTGTAGTCAGGGAAAACCAAATGGTGGAGATGAAGGAGTAACCAAAGGACAGTTTGTAGTACTCCACTCCTATCACCTTCCTTTTTTTCCACAAAGTATTGCAAAAGTGCCTGATGAAGTTTAACACACCACATTAGATACCCACAGATAAGTGATATAAATATTCCTCCCTTTTTCTGCTTTTAGTTCAGTAAATATGGAATGGAGTTATATTAACTAGAAATCAATTTTCTGAAGGCTCTAGTTTGTACTGGAGTCCAATAGATCATGTTTGTGGCTTTTTGCAAGCCTTGACCAAATGGCACCTTCCACTGTGGACTTCAAGGCAATGTGACAAGAGTTGCAGCATATTTACTTCTTAATTCTTAAAACTAGCTTTTACAAAAAACAAGATGCTCAAAGCACATGAAAGCTGGACAGTTGGAGGGTTTACAGGCTCAAGAAAAACATATCTAGAAGGCTAAGTGGGCTGCTGGTAAATTAATGACTTGACAGAGATGCTAACAAGGTGAGATTCAAAGAATATTTTATGAAAATACATCCCAGATGATAGTGTCTTCAGTCTACTGATCTCTCAATTTTTTGGGTAAGTTTTTAGAATACAGTAATCTCCTTTCCATAGATCATTTGGATAGCACCAACAAGATATTTTCTAAAGAAACAAAAATTCTGCAGAAGATGTCCTGTTGAAATATTTTTGTGTCCTAACAGACAGACCTACACCTGACTAATGAAAACTATCTCAATTAAATCAATATGCTTGTGCTTTTTCTCAGTAACCAACGTATTTATTTTATATGTTGTAAATTGAAAATAGAACTCCTCAGCAATTTTCAAATTCTGTGTTACTATAAAATTTATTCTGCATTTTAAGGATTCTTGTGTAGAGAGATGTGAAGGAGTGAAAGTAGGTGTGCTGTCAAATTAGCATTCTGTTCATAAAAACAGTGGTAGACTGCTAAATGCTAATGTGGACTGTAGAAAGTTCTAAGAAGGATTCAATATGAAATTCATTTATGTTGATAAAGTATAGCTTCTATTTGCTGCCGAGTCATCTTCTTGAGGCCAAATACTACTGCATGTGAACTTTACACTGGTTTGAACTTAAAGATCATAACTGACAAAATATAACTTCTTTTCATTTTATTTTGACTAGTTTATTTCACAAAGTCATTGCTGTCTCACCAGCTTGGATCTTGGCAGTTGTCTTCATGGGGAGATGAGATGGTGTATGCTGGCGATGACATTAGTATTTAACCAGAGAGAAAGTGAGAGACAGAGGAAAGCACTGGCAGATTTGCTATTATAGAGGGGATTTGCCTGTGGTTTTTTTGGTTGGTTTGGGGGGGCGGGGGGTTTGGTTTTTTGGAGGGTGGTTTTGATGTTGGCTTTTTTTGTCTGCAGTAGACTGTGAGTAGGAAGTGAAAAATGTGCAACCACTGATATTTAGGACAGTGTAGACTGTGAGACTGGGACTAGGTTATGATTTTCCTGACATACATATATCCTGTTCTAGCAGGATAAATAGGAAAGAAATCTGATGAATCACTCGGTTCATAAGTTTGCTGAGAAGGAATAGTGAAGAACTTCTTTCTTTGTGTGTCTTTTTGGTTTGCATTTCAGGGGCTAAAATTAGAATAATCATGGCCTACATGCCTTCCAGAAAGAAACCCAAGGAAGTATGTGTTAAAATGTTAGCCACAAATAGAACAAAGCAACTGTCAAAACCTGCAAATGTGCCTTTATTCCTGCATTTTCTCAGTTTGACCATTGTTTCATATCATCATACAATTTAGCAATTCTTTTAAAAACAGGGCATTAAAAAGGAGCATAACCACATTAGATTAGCTATTGTTCACAGCCCTGTAGAATTTAGAAAAATTATATGGACATACTTCAGGAAATACACTGAAGGTTGCTAGAGTGGCAAGGTAACTAGACTGGTCTTTCTTCTAGTAATAATTTGTGTCATAAGAAATGGAGCAAACAGTATTGTTGAAGAGACCAATGGAATATAAAGGAGTCTATAACATAAACCAGAGTAATCAACACCACTATTATTGCATCCTGTTGAACTGGTTTAATAAGGCCACTATAAACAGAGCTACATAGCCAATCCTACAGAACCAGTGAGGACTGCTTATTTTACTGGAATTCTTGTAAAAGTCTCTAGTAATTTTAAGCAGTTTATGATACCCTGGTGACAAGATTGTTTCAAATAGGATCAACTGAGAAAGAAGGAAAGGGTGAGTCTGAATCAACTAATATATTTGTACTGAAATAATTTGAAATGTCTTTTTCTTCTAATTTTACTCATACCAGTGAAAATAAATAAAACATTAGAATTAACTAACAGCCTGAATCTCAAGAGTGCTTGTGTGTATTTCCAGACTGGAATTCATTCTGATAGAGACTGCTAGACTTTGTAAACTTTAATTTGTAACTCTTAACTTTTTTGCTAAACTATTACAATGTTTCCGAATGTTTGTTCTCACAAGGCAGCATCTAGTCTCATATTGTCCCATCATATAAACTCTCCAGCTAACTAAGGTTCAAAAGCAGAGTGCCAGTTGGTCTTTATTAAAAACAGATGGAAGGGTGTGATGAATCAATCACAGGTATCAAATTGTTGAAATGAGCACATTCTATTATTTCAGGAACCTAGTTATATGTCATTGACCCTTAATATGCTAGGCTTAATGAACAATTGCTTTTCTGACTGATGATTACTATGTAAATTTTTTAAAACATATTTTGTTAATTCTGATAGCTTTGAGGAAACAATGAAATGTTGTTGCATAACCTGCCTTGTGCCTCACAGGTATTTCCTGGTAGAAACGATTATGAGAAATGTAAAGTTTTTAAAATGATGTTATATGCAGGAAGCAGGAAGGCCCTTTAATTATGCCCTTAAGTACAGAATATTTGCTTAATTGCTTAGTAGCCCTTGTATCTTGAAAATTTAATTAAGTGATGATTAACTATTCATTATAATATTTTCCTGTTTTTATTCAGTACAAGTTGCATGTTAGCTTTTAAAGTCTTTATCATGTTTGGAATTAAGCAACCCCAATTCTCATCAACTGCAAAGACCCACTGTGATACTACAATAACTTATCTACTTCCCCTTCTCAATTAATAACACCTGATGAATCAGGCAAATCAAAACAGCCTATGGAAAAAGGCTGACATCTTTAAGCAGTGGCAGCTAATCCTGTTTTCTTCATTAGGCCTGTATTAAGCAATGTGTTTCATTGCCCTCGCCCAGCTGGTTCAATCTGTAAAGCTATGGGATGATACTGCCTACTCAAGACTGGGCCCCGTAAGAGAATACCTGGGGTTTAGAGCCTCTTAACTTCCATCTGAATGTGAATGTCCATGCACAAAAACCAGAGGTAAAGGTGGTGTGATTTTTATAAAATAACTAATTGTGACCTTGGAAACTAAATTAGATACCCACTTCTATCCTGAAGTAATTCCAACCAATTTCTCACTTCTCTGGAGAATGTCTTGGTCATAGGGACTGTACCAGCATGGAGAAAGCTCTCTGCAGCTTCCTTTGAAGCTGTGCTGCTCTCTATTGTGAAATCCAGGGAGAATTCAAGGTTGGTGATCATCAGGCTACTGCTGGGCAGATCTGAGGTCTGTCACAAGGTTATGACATTAGTTCATCTTTGGAGCAGAGATTTGCATACTAGATCTGTCACTTTTTTTGTTAGCGCTAGATAAACTTGTAATTTTATTCCAGGTGGATACCTGGAATACCCTAATGAATTATACTTGCCACCTGGAGAAGAGAGGGGCATCAAAAATATTCCTCTTCTAGAATAATTTAATAATCTAGAAAAGGAGAGCTGAGTGAGGCCATTCACCTCCTACCCATCCTGAAAAGTATTAGTTTAATTACTTGATTTGCAGGAATGAGAGGAAGAGGAGAAAATACTTCTGTGGTAGCCAATAGCTGTGCTTGACTGGTCAACAGATGCATTACATTCTGTGATGATGCTCTTTGTCAGGTATTTTTAGAACCAATGGACTGAATTTCTGGCAATTGGTATATTGGAAAATTGAAATGTTTATAGGAATAGACAGTAACCATATATGAATTTTCAATTGTCATTTAAATCCTTGAGGCCTTTCTTTAGACTTTATCTAGACTGTATATTTCCCAGCCCTTTCAACTCATGGGACATTCATGAAAAAATCTGGAATTAAAAAGCTTCTGAGGACATGATTTGCAATTTTATTGCTGTTGCAATGTCATATTCTGTATATAATAATTTGCATACATGTTGAACCCAGAAGTCATGGTGCTGAACTTGTACGTGTAGTAGACAAGTGAAATCTGAAGTGAAAGGAAAATGGGGTAAAGCTTGTAATAGGAGAACCAGTGGAAATCAGCTCATTCAGAAGATTTCCTGTGAATTAATGAAGGAAGATATTTTATTTGACAGAAAGCTTGCCTCTGTATATCTTACTAAAGTTCTTATTTCGCGTTCTTATTTTAATGGCCCTATTGTTAACAGTACTACCTGAACCCACAGGGTACTTGGTCCAAAATTTGTGGGAAGCTTCTTTTGGGAAATTTCACATCTAGCTCAAATAATTTTGAATGATAACTTTATTAGAATTATCATATTATATATCATTATATGATGGATGGTATCAGTCATGGAGTTTAACATAGGAGACTATGCATATGACTAGCTGATACATTATGTATATTTGAGAATTTTTATTTAATCTTTTTATCTTAATATTTAGATCTTAATAATTAAATTAATCTAATATTAATATTTAATATTACCTTAAAATTGAATAACATTAATATCATAACATTAATAACATTAATATCATAAGCACATTCTGACAGAGGGAAATCTACATACATCTTACACTTTTGGATCTGTCTATATATAGATATATATATAGATATATAGATTTATAGGGCAAATATACATTCATCCTTGCTTCTGGATTCTGAAAGTTTACTTATAAAGAAGGGCATTACTAAAGAGTTTGTTTTTGACAAACACTATGCAAAAAAGGCAATAGCTTTTGTAGCTTAGTAATGACACTTGATCTGAGTACTTAACAGAGATGAGATTTATATAAGAAAAGAAACTGTAACCTATTTTTTTAGCAGGTCTTTTTTTAGAGGTGACCTGTCAAGCATATCTTTAGATGTATTTATTTTTTAATTTTTCTTTTTCAGTTGGTGCTTTATTTGACTTCTATAGCCCACAACTTTTCTAAATGAATGTTTTAGTTGTCTTTGTTTGTCAGTGATTGGGACATAATTCTCTAGATACTTACTAATCAAAGGAACTGCTCATTTGACAACAGCATTAATCTCTGCACAGGAAGCTAAAACAATGATTTTAATCACAAGATGAGGAAAATGTGATGTGCACACTTCTCTAGAGAAGAGGCTTCTTCTGTAAAAAGTGCTATCCTTATTAAAAAGTTGCATTTCTAAGCTCCCCAAGACGTAGCTCATCACAGTTCACATGTATTTTCAGATGATATCTGAAGTATGAACATATTGATAAGAAACTTTACAGGGTAAGTAAACTAAGATCTGGTAGTTGTTGAACTTGTCAAGGGTTATATCAATGATTGTTTCTTTATTCTACAAAAATGAATAAAGGCTCTGCAGTTGAAAAAAATTCATAATCTATGGCTGTGTCTTCTGAGGTTTTGGCTAGATTTTGCTTTGTGTGGGTGTTTGTTTGTGTGGGTGTGTACCATGCTGCAGAGCATGAGCTAATAAAATGGAATTGGAGGTGTTGCTAATGCTCTAGCCAAAGTGCTATTAAAATGTCTAATTACTTTTTACTAGTTTACAGTCACTAGGAGTGCTGAAATGGACTGTTTTCAATGCTTCTAGGAAGGCAACCAGGCACAACACAATTGATGAAGTTTTAATTTCATATAGATAGCAATTATCCACGAAACCATATTTAATAAAGCTATTAATATTATAGTTGAACATTTCGTTAATGCTTGCAGAAAACATGATGTTAGGTTAACAGCTACTTAAAGAGACAATTATTCTGACCTCAGGTAATATATGAACTAAAGCATAAACTACCTTTTTTTTACCCATGATTCTCATGAAAATCCTTTGTATTTACATTCTTTCTTCTCACATCCATGCAAGCTCAGTAAAAATGCATTGTATTTCTATGGAATATTCCAGGCAGAAATAACTTACAAGCTGCATGCAAATTTCACTTCTCTTATGTACTTTCCTTGCCTGCCTATGGAAACTCCAAGGTCTCAGGCAATTTCCCTTTCTAAGATGGTTTAACTGGGACTGACGTCTGAGTTTAATTCCCGGGCTGCTGAGTTGAAGCCCTGGCTAGCAGTGTGTTTCCCACTTTGTCAGGAGTCCCAAGCTGGAACAGCTGGAGGCTGAATTTATATCTCTCAGGAAAAAAAAAAAAACTATTGCCTGGTGGTGCTGCCCTTGTTAGTCATGAAATAAAGCAGTGGCTCTGTTCTTTTATAAATCTGAAGTGATAATGCAGTAATGATATATCCTAGGAATGGATTACTTTGGAATTGATTTTCTCACATTTTGAAGTATCTAACCTCTATTGATTTTGTTATTTAGAGTTCTTTCTTGCCTTTCTAGGCTTTGAAAGAGATCAGAGTGTCCCAAACTCAAATCTGTTGTCTAGTTTCAGTCAGAAAACTGAGTATGCTTTTGACTTTTTTTATTTATTCATCATTTTATTGGAAAACATTTGCTCTGATGGCTAATGATATTCTGTTTCCCTGTGAGAGATACAGAAATTTGTATGTGTGTGGGAAGGGAGTTTAATCTAATGTATGAGTGAAAGGTCATTTAAAATTGTTTTCACTTTTGTCTCTCAGAGAAAATAAAAGCTGGGATAAACTGTTGTACATTAAATAAAATATTAATATTGAGAACATGCATTTTCATAAATCAGGTTCTAGATAGTGTGGAGAATCTGAAGTAATAGAAAAAGAACTTGCTGAAAATATTACCTCAGATGTGTTTAGTTTCACTTAACTGCAAGCCATTTTTTTTCAGCAAAATAGGTATTTATATATATATGTATACATATACTTAATACCAGTTGGCTACAAAACTAAATGAAGTACAGTAAATGTTTAACTTGTTGCTTATCTCGCTATTTAGAACAAAATTATATGTATCATTAAATATCTTTTACATTATTCTTAACTACTTGATTATAAAGGTGATTGACTAGGGCTACTTTACTATAGCAGTCTAAATAACCTTCTTTTATTTGATACTTTCCTACCCCTACTCTTGACTTCCATGCATGTTTTATGCCACTACAAAACAATGGGAACATAGACAAAAATATTTGATGCCTGTGCTACCTTAACTGATCAGTTTGAGACTAATCCAGCTGTATCTACATGACAGTAATCATCCTGTAATTATACTTTTGTAAGTCCAAATTTATGTAACTATTGTTAAACTGTTGAGAAGGAGAAAGGAGTAACTTACTATAGCAACATCACTTCCACCCATCTTCTCCCTCAGATCCGAGTGTTTAATTTTCTTGTCATACCATTACACATAAAGGTTCTAACTTAACTATGAGAGGCTTCAAAGCAGTACACAGCAGTAGACACAGTAGTAGACAAGGTGTAACCAGAAAGAAGTGGTGGTGGGATATCACAACACTCCCATCCACCTGGCTAAAATCAGTCATTCAAGGCGTGGCCATCTTTGTATGCCTCTTTGGACCGGTTACTGGACTGTGCTAAGGAATTATTTAGGAAAGCATGTGTGGGCCAAAGCTCCACTCAGATGACCATGTTACCACTTCTGCTGTCTGTGGAGCAATGTCCAGACCTGAGCCCATGCACTGACATTGTTAAATTGACATGTACAGATATAGCCTGACAACTGTACTCTCTCAGGCATATATCACTTTGGTTTAGGTTTCCAGACATATACTAGATATCTCAAAGCCACATAGTACTTTAGTAACAAGAGCACAGGGGCACATTTTAAATTTTTCTCTATTAGGAGAGTAAAGTATGTTGATTACATAAGCTTTCATTTGGAAGAGGATTGTTTTATTTGGATTAATTAATATTTAACTGAATTTTAGGTCACTAACAATTTGAACATTTAACAAAATGTTTCTGTTTCCCCAGGAAACTCCTGAGCTATGAGAAGCAAAAACAACAACAAAATAAAACGCCCCCAAAAACCACAAAAAATCCAGAGTTACAGTAACAGTCCTGTTCCTATCCATGGTTCTCCTTATGGAAAATTTTCACAAATGAATTTAAAGCATGCTTTCATGTACTTGCAGTGTTTTATGTTGTTATGATTATAATGCACATATTTTCAATAATGGATTATTTTCATTTTATGTCCTAAAATTTTTATATCCTAAAGTTCATTTATCATAGTCAGCATAACAGTGTTCTTCAAAAGAAAACAGAAAACTAATGTGATATTTTTCAAGTTTTGAGGGAGTAGGGAGATTGATAACTATGCATTTAATTTTTCATTTTGTGTCATTATCCTGAGAACTAGGTTTAATAGGTAGAAAGGTGTCCTGGTTTCAGCTGGGATAGAACAAATGTTCTTCCTAGTATGTTTTGGGTTTAGTATGAGAATAATGTTGATAATACATTGCTTTAGTTGTTGCTTGGTAATGTTTATATGAAGTCAAGAACTTAATAGTAATATCTTATTTCCTGTAGTTAGGAATTTTGTCTAAGGAAAATTTATGAATGTGGATTTTCTTCTTTAATTTCAGCTCAGTTTCCCTAGGGAAAATTCCTGCCTTTCTGGGCTTCCCCATTGGGCATAACATCAACGCACCTTAATAATACACACAGATTCACAAACAAATCAATGAATATCTTAGAATCATAAAATGGTTTGGGTTGCAAGGGACCTTAAAGATCATCTAGTTCCAACCCCTTGCTATGGGCAAGAACACCTCCCACTAGACCAGGTTGTTTAAATTCCCATCCATCCTGGTCTTGAACACTGCCAGGGATGGGACATCCAGAACTTCTCTGGGCAATCTGTTCCAGTACCTCACCATCCTCAGAGTAATGAATTTCGTCCTAATATCTAATTCTAAATCTAATCTAAATCTACCCTCTTACAGTATAAAACCATTATCCCTCATCCTATGACTGATAAAGACTCCTAGTACTGACCCCTGAGGAACACCACTCATCCTGATCTCCACTTGGAATTTCATGATCAGTTTACAGTGTGGTGCTTACAGAAAAGGAAAGCTTTTTCAGGAATTAATAATTCATTTTATAATGGTAACTTTAGATATGGATGAAGACACATTCTTCAGAACAATTTAGGTTTAAGGAAAGGAGTATATATTGACAAAAAAGATACTTTTTTAATAGCTCAAAGAGAAAAAATGAACTTTACCAGTTTCTGTGAGATTTAATAAAAAATAATTTTCCTATTAAGATATTATTATTACATAATTAATTGTTATATATCAATAATTAGAATAAGAACAAGATGCAATTAATAATCGCATCTGTATTTGTGCTTGGATCATCACTAATGATTTAAGTGAGGCTTGCCATCTCTATGTGCTCTGAAGGCTCTGATTTGTTCTGGGAATGGCTTAGCTGGGAAGAGTTGTCCCTTGCAGCACTGCTTTCCAGTTTCCAAAACTCTACTTCTAACACAGCTCAGATGCTTGCATGACAGCTCCTGAACTGTTGCAAATTACATTCTGGTGAATTAAAGAGAACTGAAACTGAGGGCTTGATTACTTTAAGAAGTAGGACTGTAAATTGGTTTGTGAACCATTGAGCCATCCCTGTGTGCAAGACATAACTTTCAATAAGCACCTGGGAACAAAGTTAGCCGAAAGTGAGAGCTACTGGAATTACCACAGCTAAAAAAAAAAACCTAAATTTTACTTATCTGTGAGATGGATCTTTAAGATTTTCCCTGTATGACTGCATGAATATAGTTATGTGCACTCGTCGTTTTTGGAATTTTTGAACTCCATTGTTAAAAGGAGCTGTAAAAACCAAACACTTACTCATACTTTATGATGGACAAAATCTCTAGGAGACAATTGCAGTTATTGTCTTCCTTTTTATTTTTGCTTGTCAAATCTAAAAAGCAAACAGTAACATATGTCTGGTAAACCAAATAATAAGAACAATTTGGGACTGCTTTGGGACAACACTGCTTTAATAATGTTACCACTTCTCCTAGTTGTAGATAAAGTATATACACAAAAACCCAAAGCAAATAAGATGAGTATATAGCTTCTTGTTACACCAGTTGTAAGAACAGCTTTGAAAAATATACATGAATTTGTCATTCAGGCAGCATAGGGCTAGGTTGTTGGATTAAAATGGCATTTAACTAAACCATTTGGTTTTTGCTTTTGACATTTTCTAAATGTTTTTCTTTTTAATTAATTTTATCTGTATTTCCAAATGAAATATTTGCTTGGATGAAAGAATTGATTTTTTTTTTTCAGCCAAAGATATGTACAGATTTGGCACAAAATTATTATTCATTTTGGATGTCCCAAAGTATCACACTTTTACACTATTTTTCAGGGCAAGATATTTCTTCAGCTGTAATGATAAATCCTGCAGTTATGTGCTGAAAATTAAATATTTTCTTAGTTTGGAATTAAATTTGATGTATTTATTTTTTCACTATTTAATATACCTAGTAATGTAGTTTTGCATCAAGGTCACAGTAAGATTATGCTTCCTAGTGCTTTAAATGTGCAAAGATTTAATGCCTTGAAGAACTTAGTCTTGGTTACAGATTCTATTTATGTGTTCAAGTCAAGATCACTTAAGTGTGAAGCCAGCTGCTGTAAATAAAATCATTATAGCTAGAAAAAATATTTTAAAGTATGCAGTAGAAATACCTCTTATTTAAGTAGCTGTGAACTATCTAAGCTCATAATCAGAAAATACTGTCTTTTCTTTCATATACAGAAAAGCCACAAAGGTATTTAAACTCATATTTTTGAAGAGAAGAGCAGTGAGGTCTTGATATACTTTCTGAAATGTAAAATATTGTTGATTTATGCATGTCAGATAGTGCAGGTGGCATATTGTGTTGACAAATGACAATAAAGACCATTTCATTCATCTTCATAATCTCATGCTTCAGGTGATAAACAGATCAGTGCTTCGATCAAGAAATAATATTTGTGTCTTCACCCAGTGTTACACTGTTGACCATATGTTTTCTGACTTGTTTTTTCTCTTTTGTCTTAAGGTGAAACCAACTAAAAACCCTTCAGTGCTTTTGCACACTTCAGAAATACATGGGTTTAGGTCTTTCACATCTGCAGCCAGCCAGTGTCCTACACACAAGTGTGCAGAGGCAGGCTGCTTCTTTTAAATATATGTCTCCATTTAGAATTAATCATTATGGCAAATGGACAATTCAGGAGGACTAAGATTAGGTCCAATCCAAAAAATATGTACCCTCCATTCTGTGTCACAGAGCTTGATTTTTAAATCCCCAGATGCATATTTAAATATTGTCTTTAAGCAGGGAATATTCCACTATCAAAAAAAAAAAAAGTTCTGAAAACTTTGAAATAGCCATGAAATGGAATTATTAACCCATGATTAACTGTGTTGACTTAATTGTAATAACTACCATAAAACATAAAGTAACTAATGTGCTACAGCTACTTTGGTAATATTGATTGTCTGTTTTGTCATACAGACAACCCCTGTAGAAAATGTAGAATTATTTTTATTTGTGATTTTAGTAATGAAGTAACCATCTGCCATGTTTATTGGTTTGTTTCTATTCCATAGAGACACTTTTCATGTAGAAATCAGCAAACTATTTTACATAGAAAAGAAAACTAGCACAATGGAATCCTGAACTTGACAGAGATCCACACTGATATAAATTTTTAATACTAATAATTATTCATAGTTTAATAGGTTCATGGAGTAGATATTGCAATTATACTGTAAACCACCAGCTTTAAAAAATAAAAAGAACATTTTTGTCTCATTGCCTGAAAATTCTTACTGCACACATCTGCATTGTGCAACAAGATGTAATACTAATGCTGAACCAGCTCCAGATAGATTGACACAAGCTAGTCCACACAGCATAACATGGTAACCACAGTTTCTGAACTTGGTCAAAAGCCTGTGCATCTGCAGTACTTTAGATGTTATATGGAAAAACTTAATTTCTATGTAACTGTAAGATCTCAACAAAGAGGACAGTTTTCTTCCATTCTTCAATCCAGGTGCTCTTGATGAGATGTGTTCTCTGATCTGTCTCACCACAAAGTTGCCACAAAACTGGCAATGCCACAGCTCATGCCAGCACAAAGGAGATGACCGGAAGGTGAAGACCTCTTCTACCAGAAAATTACTTCTGTGTTGTTTTTAACTATTAACAGATCTGTATTTCAAGCTCTGCATGGAGGATATTTTTCTCCATGAATATCACTGTGGTCATGTGATCCAAGTGCTGTCTGTTACGTACTATGACAGCACCATATCTGTTATTCATGCTTCTTTTCCTAGTTAAGCATCTAAATATGCCCTTTGAGCAAGACAGTTTTCTTCTCCCCTAATAAGACAGAACATATTTTCCCCAAATTCTATTTTTTTTTTTGCCTCGTATTGTTGTATTGCAATGGAAGTTTGATAAAAATTAAACTAAATAAAAAATATTCTATTAACTTCAGCAGGGGAGGATTTCATTCTGTATATTTTCTCTGAAAGGAGCAAAAAATGTTTTTAGTATCCTTTTGTAAGCACTTGGCACACACATCAAGTCCAACAGCAAAATGTTCTTGGGCATTAGGACTCTGGAGTTTAATGAATATATTTAATGTTTACATGCCAGTAGGTCGAGGGAAGTCATTCTCCCTCTCTACTCTGCATTGGTGAGGCCACAACTGGAATAATGCATCCAGTTCTGGGCCCCCCAGTTCAAGAGTGACAGGGAGCTACTGGAGAGAGTCCAGCATAGGGCAACAAAGATGATTAAGGGATTGGAACTCCTCCCTTACAAGGAAAGGCTCGAGGAGCTGGGACTCTTTAGCCTGGACATGCAAAGGCTGAGGGGAGACGTTATTTATAAGTATCTAAAGGGTGGGTTGAAGGATGTTGGAGCTGTACTCTTTTGAGTGGTTTCCAGTGATAGGACAAGGGGCAATGAGCTCAAGCTGGAACATAGGAAATTCCACTCAAAAATGAAGAAAAACTTCGTTACAGTGAGGGTGACCAAGCCCTGAAACAGGCTGCCCAGGGAGGTCGTGGAGTTCCCTTCTCTGGAGATCTTCAAGACCCTCCTGGATGCAACCCTGAGTGATTTGCTCTAGGCATTCCTGCTTTAGCAGGGGAGTTGGACTAGATGATCTCTAGAGGTCCCTTCAAATTCTGAAAATTCCATGATTCTATGATTCTGAGACAAGAGAATGTGAAAAAAAAACCAAAATGGGATAACTGTGAGTAGCATGTTGTTACTAGGTAAGATGGATGACTTATTACAATATACAGCTAGAAGTATCCAACCTTTGTCGTATCATGTGTATGTGGTTCAGATGGCTTTCACAGAGAGTTCAAAGCTGCAACAAACATATTGTTATGTTCACAATTAATAAAAACTCACTGGTATATCTATACGATATGACTGTATGACTGACCAGTATATCCATATCATTTACTGTAGATTTTAGAGATTGCCCATGTTTTTGACTGGAAACATATGTCTGCCAGTAAGACCAAGTAGCCTTTGCTGCAAGGTTACTGGCTGTTTTGTAAAGAGCATGTGTAGAGCTCTGCTACAGGAACATGGAATTCAAGGAAACTCTGGTAGTGGCAGCAGCCTTAGACTCCTGGAAAAGAGCTGCCAGAGCTTTAAAGCCTTTGTCATCATTGTTGGTCCCTACACACTAATCGATCTGGGTCAGAAAACAGGTTGCATGCTGCCTACAAAAGCTTTGTATTTTTTTAAAAATATCTGTCAGAAGATTGATGTCTAGGAATATTCTGTAGAAGCTGTACAGTATTACTGCACATAGCATAGCATCTCTGGAGGCTGCCAGAAGGAGCTCAATACCTCCTCTGCCATACACAGTCATTTCAAAAGCTTGATCAATCTCTAAAATCATACAAAAATAGCTTGAGGTTCTTCTTTATTTAAGTGTCTTAGAAATCTATGCCAGAACGTATTGGTGAAATGGAACTGTGAAACAGAAATACTTTGCTTTGTTTGGATAAATGAATCAGGTGGAGTATGCTATGTCAGATGATATCAGCAGCAGTAGGACCAAAAAGAATATCTATATGATTCAGTGTATAAATGTTTCTTCAAAGTTATCTGCATGTTTATGCATTTTCTTTCCTGTTTCACATATATTTGTGCAATGAAGACATATGGACTTTGTGGGGTTATTTCTGGGATGAGTTTACTGAGTGGAAAACATAACCTGAGCAGCTGAAAAATGGCTATCAAACCACTCTTATAAGCTAGTATTATCTTTCTGTGATCTGAGAAACTGTATTGTTCATGAAGATTGTTGTGAACCAGGTTAACTATCAATGAATTTACAAGGCTTCCTTCTGACATCAGTAATTGCAAAAAAAAAAAAAAGATTAAAAAAAAAAGAGAAGGAGATGTAGCTACGCTTTAAGGCAAGGTCCAGATTTTACCAGATTTTAATACTTTCTTCTTTCATTAAAATTTCAAAAGAGATCTGCAAATGGTTCTTGGCCTCAGCACAGTCCTGTGTAATGAAGCAGAAATGTCCATTGGAGAATGAAAAGCAGAAGAAAGAGTAATTGCTTTCTAAGATCTTTGAAATTAGGGTGACAGGCATTAAATCTGCATGTTAAAAAACCATGGTTTTCATGTTCTCTGTCTTTCTTACTTGTTTGTGAATGCCTGCATAAGTGATCTGTATTAATGGAATCAGTCGTTCTTCATCCTTTCCATTCCCCAGAACACTGAATAATAGACTTAGATGGAGTAAAGCCCTGACCTCCAAGCAAAGCAAGACACTCAACCAAGTGGAGTAAAAGTGAATTTCAGGATGAGAACAATCAAAAATGGAATTTCCATTAGCTATAACTTTTAAAGCTCTGGTGCACCCAACTTGCAGTAGAATTGTTAATAATGAAAAAAAAAAGGTTGTTTTTTGTTGGGTTTAGTCATAATTGTAACAACCTCTATCCTGACAGTGATGCTTTGCATGATTGGTTCCATTATGTCTAGCACTGAGAGCCTGAATACTTTCATCTGCATAATGCTGTGATGGAGTATAATTAGCAAAATGCTATTTTGAGTCTGAAGTAGCTTTCTGTTGCCCTACCCATCTCAAAACTATTGTCTCATTAAGGAGCTGAAGATGATATCGTGTCTTCTGTCAGCAGTTCAAATTTTGTTATATTTGACTATGTGAGTTAAAATACAGTGAATTAAAGTAGCATATCAAAACACTTTCCTAAAGACTCTTTTAATAAATCCATCTCAGAGAGCAGTCTCCTAAATAGCTCAGAGACAGGAGTTTGCATTTGCAGTTGCAAAACAGCTGCGGCTCACTGAAACATCACTCAGGTTCTTGTTGCATATGTGCATCTTCAAAACCCTCACAAGAACAATCTGTTATCTGACATTAGTTATTCTGTGGTCATTATTAGCCATGATTAGACTATTCCATTACTCTGATGTGGATTGTGTTGTCTTGCTGTCAGGCAGATCAACTGATCACCTGGCTTTCGCGAATGAGTTCCCAATTCATTCATAACATGAGCTGGTATATGCTGCCCTAAGGATTAGGGAATGCTCAGGATATCACGTCCTTGACTCCTGTGCCTCAGAGGAAGATAAAAGCAATCTTAGAATCATGGAGTGGTTGGGGTTGCAAGGTACCTTAAGGATCATCTAATTCCAGCCACCCTGCCATGGGCAGGAACACCTCCCACTATATGAGGTTACTCAAACCCCCATCCAACCTGGCCTTGAATACTGCATCCACAACTTGTCTGGGCAATCTGTTCCAGTGTCTCACCACCCTCGCAGTAAAGAATTTCTTCCTTCATCTTCCATCTAAATCTAAATCTAAATCTTTCAGTTTAAAACTGTTACCTCCCTGATAAGGAGTACCTTCTCACCTTTCCTGTAGGCTCCCTTTAAGTACTGGAAAGCTGCTTTAAGGCCTTCCCAGAGCCTTCTCTTCTCCAGGCTGAACAACCTGTAATTACACAGGTTTTCCTTTTTTGCCTTTTTTAAAATGGGGGGGATCAAGTTTCCCCTTTTCCAGTCAATGGGAACTTCACCAGATTGTCAAAATTTCTCAAATATTATGCCAAGAGGCTTAGCTACTTTGCCTACCATTTCCCTCAGGACCTGTGGATGCATCTCATCAGGTCACATGGACTCACGCACCTTCAGGTTCCTCAGATGATCTCTGTCCTGATGTATCCTACAGTAGGCAGTTCTTTATTCTCCCAGTCCCTGCCTTTGCCTTCTGTGATTTGGACAGTGTGGCTAGAACACTTGCTGGTGAAGACTGAGGCAAAAAATTCATTTGGTACCTCAGTCTTTTTCATATCCGGGGTAACCCTGTATCCTATTTCTTTTGGGAGAAGGCCCACATTTTCTTTAGTCTTTCTATTAATACTGATGTACTTGTAGAAGCTTTTCTTGTTTCCTTTGACATCCATGACAGATTTAACTCTATCAGGGCTTTATCTTCCCTAACCTGATCAGTGGCTGCTCAGACAATTTTTTCTGTATTCCTCCCTGGATACCTGTCCTTGTTTCTACCCTCTGTAGGCTTCTTTTCTAAGATGGAGTTTGTCCAAGACCTCCGTGTTCATCCTTGCAGACCTCCTGAAGTCCTATGATACTCTGCTCAGCAGGCTCGTGAAGAGACCAATGTCTGCTCGCCTGAAGTCCAGTGTAATGAGATTACTGTGTGACCTCATCACTGACCTAAGGATCTTGAAGCCCACCATTTCATGGTCACTACAGGCAAGACTGCCCTTGATCTTCACATTCCCCACTAGCATTTCCTTGTCGGTGAGAGCAAGGTCCAAAACAGCAGCTCTCCTTGTTGGCTTCTCTGTCACTTGGAGAAGGATATTAACATCAGTGCATTCCAGGAACCTCCAGAATTGCCTATGCCTTCCTGTGTTGTCCCCTCGACATATATCAGGGGGGTCCCCTGATATCCCATGAAGTCCCCCATGAGGACCAGGGCTTGTGAATATGAGGCTGCTCTTACATGTGCATAGGTCCCCTAGGTCTTCCTGGTCGGGTGGCCTGCAGCAGGCCCCCACTGTAGCATGACCTGTCTCTGCCCATACACTCTCGGTCAGCTTCTCATCCATTCCCAGGTGGAGCTCCATGGACTCCAACTGGTCATTGACATAGAGGGTAAATCTCCTCCTCATCTCCCCAGCCTGTCCTTCCTGAAGACCCTATATCCTTCCATTCCAACACTGCCATCATAGGAACCATCCCATCATATCTATGAAATACCAGTAAGATCATAGCCCTGCAGGTGTGAGCATGTCTACAACTTTTGTTTATCCCCAGTGTTAATATGCATTTGCAGGTTGTATACTTGTGGGATAGCTTATACAATGAATATAGTTACAGTATAGCTGTGAACAGGTGAAAAGCAACTCAAATGAGCGTATCATACTTAAAATACTACATTGATATAATTACAACATCATTCTAGAACTAGCACTTTTGATAACCTTCTCAGGAAAATAAGGATCAGATGTCCTTATCTGATTACAGTAAATAACCTACAGGCATCCCAGTTAAGTGAATTACTATCCCAATTAAGCAGCAGTTCTTGCTGATAAGTATCATTAGGTTTAATTCCATTCCTTGGGAAATGTACTGATTAGGGCTATTTCTCAATTTAGTGGGATCTAATCTAATAGGTAAAGAAAAAAAATTGGCATTTGAAGCAGAAATGAGAAAGAAAATTTGAATAAATTGACAATATGAGTATAGGTTTGGATGAAATACATCGCATGAAGCTCTGAAGAAACTAGAAGAAATATTTTCACAATTGCTTTAGTTAGTTTTGATATCTCACAGAGAATAAAAGAGTAAGTGCTATGAAATGTGGAGTTTTATTTTCCTTTAAGATAGTATCCTTTTATTGTAAGAATATCAATCACCTTAACATAGAGAAAGTTTTAAAAGATAGTTAGAAACTGGGGAGAAAGAAAAATAGCGCCTACTTGAAAAACTAAACTTTTCATAGGGGCACATGAGAGATTTCTCATAGCTGATGCAGAATTTCTTCCTGAAATATGATAGGCAATGATAGGCTATGCAGACAGCATGTTTGACCTGGTGAAAATGCAGGAAGCAGGAGACCAAGCTCAACCAAATATGTTGAGTTACAGCAATGCTGGATCTATCATATTTAACTCAACAGTCCCTGTTAATTATGTTATTGTACACCAATGTAGAACTGGGGGGAGAAATGGAGAATGACTTTTCCTGGAACATTTCAAGAGTCACAAGATTATTTATTTTTCCTCCTGGTACTTTACAAACCTATTCTAAAATAAAGTGTTCCTCTTTAAAACTCAGAAATGTTTATTTCCTGAAAAGAGGAAAAAGCAATAGAAGTGTAAGTAGGGGATGGGTTACGGTAGATAAAGAGAGATTGGAACAGAAGGAGAAATTCCAGTCTAGAAGCAGGGTCTTGACACTAGGGGAGCAGAAGGCAGCTAAGTACACAAAGCTTCTGTTGAGGGAATGGTGCTATTAGAGGGGATGGAGATGGTCAGTAATTTCTCTTTCCCTTAGCCTTTTGCAAGAACTGCAGTGACTTTACCAGTATATTAAAAGAAAATGCATTCAGTACAGCTAAAATAATATACCTCTAAGAGGTCAGCCTTTATACTGAAGATATTATGCGTTAACAGTTTGCAATTTTTAAAGTGCTTAGCATATGTCCTAGAAAAACTGCCAGAAAGCTTCGTTTCTGCTTTGTCATTATAGGTTTAGCGACAGAGGGAGTTTTCTGAGATCTCCTGATCCACTCCTTGCTCCAAGCGGGCTAATGACAAATCAGGTTGCTCAGAGCTACACCCTACTAACTGGGACAAGGAGCTGGTGGCAAAAGATCCATGAAGACACATGAGCTATTAAACCCTACAATTCTCTTATACTATCAAAGAACATAAAACCAATGCTCCCTCTAATTTGTGTTCTTACCGAATCTCTGAAATATTAAACAGATAGTTTTCTCCTGTCCAAGATTTGTCTGTTCCAATGGGTATTTTAAACTGGGTAAAGGCTTTCCTCAGTTTGGGCAACTCTGGAAATGTCAAAAGACGTGTATTAACATGTAAGTTAAGCATAGTCTGTCTTCTGTAACATAAAATCTTTCTACATTCAAAAGCTCACTGAAACAAATAGGACCATATTAAACATAGCCTCTGGTCGACCTGAAACAAATTCTTAATATAATTGAGATTATAAACTTGTTAGTGAATCAGTGTGAATAGATTTATTTTTTACAGTGAAGACAACAAAAAACAAACCAAAAAACCCACAACAAAACAAACCCCTAAACCCCAACATATACACAACCTGCTTAGTGTCTGTATCTTTCTGCATCAAGGATTCCAAAAGGGATTTGCATATTTTGAAATAACATTTTCTGGTAGTTGTTGTTGCTGTGTTTTTCTCACTGCCCTGTCTAAATCCTTCCTGGGAAAGTAGAGTCTCTAAAGAATATACTTTAACACGTAAAGCTCATGGTAAAATGCATGTGCAAAAGAATGTGCTTTTATGTAATAACGGTGCATATAATAGTCTGGAGCGCAATAGCATATCTTGCATAACAGTTGTCAATAGTTATGCAAGCAGCAAAATACTTGACACTTCCAGAAATGTACAGTGTAACACATAAAGTATAAATTCCAATGTATTGCCGCTAGTGAAAAAAAAAATAATGAAAAAAATCCTTGTAAACTAAAATCCAATTTCCCAGGCAATCTAAGCAATTGTAAAAAAAACTCCACTAGAAAGTGGTATAGTCAGAGAGGAAAACATAATCTAATACATCATTGAACATAACTTTCTGCAGGATGTGACACACTCTAAAGGTCATTACGCCCATCACTACAGCCTAACATTTTGTAGCAGAGTGTGATCTTCCTTGTTTGTGAAGCACATGCTAAACAGAAAGGGAGTAGGGAGTTGGCTGTTGTTTAAATCTGACAGTCAAGATAACCCTCAGTGCTTTGCTTTCAAATCCAACTGATCTAATGTTCAAAGGTATCCTTGAGGGACCCATAGCTGCATTGTTTGTGAATAGATATCTAGGCTGATAATTCTAGGTGCCACCCATCCTTGCGCTTTTGCACTTGTTATCTTCTCACTCATAACTACGTTGTTTTTTCAACAATGTAGTTAAATAAACATAAAGTCCACTCCTTTTACAAAAATAAGACTTTTTATTCAGAAAAAGAATTCATCATGAATTTTAGGCTGCCTCAAAACACCATGGATTCCCCTCAAAATGAATGCCCTCTGAATTGTTCACCTCTGTGTACTTTCCATAGTAGAAAATGAAGTTGCTTTCTACTCTCCATAAAAATCTAAATGTTGGTATCACCTCTTTGCTGCAATCCGAAAGCATTCATCTAAGCAAAGCTCCACTTAATTGCTGCTAACTTCTGAATGTTACATTTATTTATTTATTTTCTGAGAGAAAAGTGAAAGTGTTTTGGTTTTAACACTGATGCCAACTGATAAGCAATTTGTTAGTTTTAAGATAAAACTATCCCTAAGCAGTGTTAAAAAAATTGCTAATGTTTTAAATAATAAAACACATTCTGACTCAGAGTGCAGGGGAACTAGGTAATTAAGTAATACAAAAATAAGCATTACATTTTTAAAGCAGAACAGCACTGTACAGATTAGGGAAGTATACTGAGAAAGTGCCTAGGATTCTTGGTACAAGTAATAGAAAAACTCAACAAATCTAACACATAATTTTCTAAAGCATGGAACCTACAACATATAGACCTTGAATATAATGGGCAAATCAGATTGTGTTTTTAAATACACCTGAGCCTCATGAAATTTTTGGAATTGGACGATTGCTTGCCTCTGCCTTCCATAACTAAAAAAATATCAATACATTGGCCCTTGGGAAAAGACAGCTAACAATTTTTAACCAAAATCATTAGGCAAATACTTATAATGAATGGATTGCCATTTAGAGTCAGTATCAAATAATGATTTGTTAAATAAGTTATACTAAGGGACTGATCCACCCAATTATTGCATATTGAAATCTTGTTTCTAATGTTAAACAAGCTCCTCTGCTGATAAAAAACTGCGAGATCTGAAATCCAATTTCCTCTGCTAGAAAAGTACCTCAAATGTTGAGGTCATTGTGTTTAAATTTTACAAAATTAAGACTTTGAGTGTATGAAAATGGAATATAGAGGTGTCTTTACAGTTCTCATTTCAAAGCACCTCTTAAAAAATTATGGATACATAATGACCAGTAACAATTATTACAGAATAGCAAGGACATAAAATAAAGTGGGTGCAAATAAGTAGATATATGGCAGATCAGTAGTAATGGTGTATTAAACATGTAGTGTCTTAGGGATGGAGGAACTTTTCCAACCTAAGTAGCACCTTCCTTCATCACAGTCACCAAATGAAGTTAGGAGATGTGTGAACCGACGCAGGCAGGACACAGGAACAACAACAAAACCATGGATTATGGGCAAAGAACAAATTTAATCTCAGTATCTCATGGATCAGGGAACCTCTGAAGCAGCACCCAGGCAGAGACAGGCAAGCAGGGGCTGCAGGCCCGTGGAGCAAGAGTCCTTATTAGCACCACTTGTTGTTTGGGCCTGTATTTCAAGGATTCTGGCAGGCAGAGTTTTCTGCTATGCTTTGATCTCTTCAACAGTAGGGCAAGAATCTCAGGTGTGTTTGATAAGGTGCCCCTGAGTCCGTCCAGGACTACATTATCGAAGTGCAGATGTTCTACTTGTTGAGCACATAAAACTAAGCAACAATTAGTGTGATAGATGTGTTTTCCAACACACCACATGTGAGTTACCTGAGCATATTTACAGTCCTCCTCGCCAATTTTCTGTTACTTTCCCACAGGAGAAGTTAAGGCGGTGCTGTTAAAAAGATCCCTGCCTCCAAAAATTTTTACTTTTCACATGGAACATCCATGGGAGTCATGGCCAGAGAAGGCCCTGGAGAAAGAGGGCCAAGGAACCAGTGAAGGAAGCTGTTGGGGTCTTATGGGATTATCTGTTCAGTTCCATGAACATCAGTTTTTTAAAATGTTTCCTCTGTAATGAAAAGTGAACTGCATGAAAGATCTTCAGAAGAAAATGGATTTCAAGTCTCGCAGCTTTTATCACAAAGGATTTACCTGAACATGAATATGAGAACACTGCGTAATTTTTGTGAAGGTGAAGTGGTGATTTCTGGGTTGCATGAGTAGAAGAGTGTATAACACAGCAGTTCTCATCAGGAAGGTTCTTTGGGCCTTATAATGTGACTAATGATGGCCGTCAGGGTGACAGGAGTTCATTTGCGTTTAATGAGCACAAATAAATGATGGCTGGTGCCCACAGACAGCAGAGATTTGGGCTCATAGCTGAGATGTTCGTTGCATCCCATTCCTATATTTTCCTCGGTACCCAACAACAACATAAGAAAATGATGTGGGACTGCTTTTGGTCATTGGTTCATGAACTTTTCCTGTATTTTCTATGACATCTAGTTAAGTTAGATTTCTTAGATTGCAGGAATGTATCCTAAACATTAACCTATGGTTGTCATCATATTTCTACTTTTGTCTTGGTCCAGTGAATTTCAAATTATTTCAGATTACTAAATGAGATCAAATGTGTCACTTCTTTCCCATGTATGGCATTTCTTGAATGGTCTATAGCCTGGTTGTCTAGGACAATTGACAGGAGTGAATGATGCAGAGAATGGAGGAAGCATGAGTTTAAATCCTATTAGAAAGAAAAGCTTGTCTTCTTAAATGTCCTATCTGAGTTTTGCAACCACTACTTAGTACGTCCTCATTAAAGAAATAAAAGTAAAATTGAAGTCGCAACTTAAACTTGGTGTGTCAGATTCTATCAGAATTCAGTAAGCATGTTGAACTTGAAGCATACAAATTAAGAAAAATTTGATAAATCAAGAAATCAAAAAAGCTGCTTTTTTTTTTTTTTAAAAAAAAAAAGACTCTCCTTGTTGGGCTTTGAGGTGAAAATAGTAGCAATCCATTTGGTCTTTCAGGAACTAAAGCAATTCTCTGAACATTTTGAAGTAGAACTCTAAGGTTCAAAAAAAAATATTAAAATCTGAAATGTCAGTATCAATGGAATTTTTTGGACATATGTGATGTAATGTCCAATGCATAGACTCATCACCCTCCAGTGGAGTCTGAGAAGGTTAATCTAAAAGAACTCTTTTACTGAGCAAGGAGATTCACAGTGTCAGTCAACTGAAAATGTTAAAAAGAGGGATGCCACTGAACTCTTTATGCTTGTAGCTATCTGAGCTAATGCTGTTAGGAGGAAAGTTCTCATGGAATCCTTTACCAAGTGCTAGTTTCCATAATTATATTTAAAAGATGGAGATAGGTTCTACTATTTGCTCATAAAATAGTGATGAGAGGTGAAACCACCAACCTCTGATAAAAATAGTGAGACATTTGTCTAAGTAATAGGGGATCTGGGTTCTATTTTTTTCTCAACTTTCAGAGTTCATCAGAGAAGGCTATTTATTGAACATATTTCTAGGTTCCTTGTCCAGTTTAAGTGAAGTTGACCTGTCCACCTGTTCATAGCTGGTAATAGGTCTTTGTTGGTATGTGATGTGTCATGATATTAAAGGCAATCATTATGATCCTGCATCCCTGTTCATTGGTGACTACTACTCTCAGCATGGTACAGGGAAATCAAAATAGCAAATTCACAGTTTACATCTTAGAGGGCAGGGCACATAGAAATGAGGGAACAGCATTTGGTTTCCAGTCCCAGCTCTTGTCTTTAATGCAGAGATTAGTAAAAAAATATTCTCCAGGTATTTTAAGTACACAAAATAAGCAATATGAAACTAAAGATCCAAGCAAAAGTAATTTAATCTTTTTTTTTTCTTTTTTAACCTTTTCTTATTTAATCATGAACTTTGAATCGTAAGACTTTGAATTCACATCGTGAATATGCCCGATTGTAGCTTTTGTTGTTCTGTACTATGCCAAATTCACGTTTCTCATAAGGCTGCATACAATTATTCTCTACTGTCAGAGAACATCTGAGAGTGGAGAATCTTTTTCTTCTATATCACTGGGCATGCCGAAATTTTCTTGAGCAGGGTTGCCTTCTACTTCTACTAGATGAAGGTAATAGAAAGTTTTATACAATTCAGAAAGTGACATGATGATATTCAGTTGTCAGAGGCACCAGCATGGGAACACCTATTGCCAATTTATGCTCCCATAAATGGCTTTGTTCAGCTTCCTTTCTTTTAGAGGCAGTGCCATTTCAGAGATGTTATGACCCTGACAGCTAAATAAAGATATATTACATTTAAGTAAGAGTAATTAAAAACTAATTCCTTAGGCACTATCATAAAATTTTGTGGGATTCGTAATAACTTTGAAGATAAGAACAAAAGATCTTTTTTTCTGCCCCCTCTGCTTCTGACTTCAGTTGCCACTGATGTCACTGTATATTATTCCCTTCCATCTTCCACTTGTCCACCCTGTCAATTCACTCACAGCTCCCTTTTTGCCCTATCTCACACACAAAACCCTTTCCTTAGATAATAACGAGTCCTTTTTATTGTTTGTTTGGTTTAGTTTGTTATTTAAAAACATTCTCAAAACTTTTTAATTTCTAATTTATGTATGTAGAGTTTTACAAAGTTCCTCACATAGAAAACTGATGTGAAATTTCTACTGTATTTAATAGGTTGATGATTATTTCATTTTGCACTACCACAGCTAATAAATGTGGGGCAAAAACCACTGTTGACAGAAAAACTTTGTATATGCTTTTTTATTTTTTTCCTTAATAATGCTATGGTCTTATCTTAAGCCTTGCAAATTCTTACAGTCATTTTATATGACTTTTATATTATTTATATAATGTATGATGTTGAATTGAAAAGGTAAGATATGTTTTCATGGAAAACTTTTCACGGGGAAATCATATATAGATTTGGCAATTTTATTGCTTTTTTTTTAAACTAGATTGAGAGAAATGTCTATCCAGATATTAAATATGAAAGATTCGCCTTTTTACTCTAGCATTTAATGTTTGTCTTCTTTACACCTTTCAGGGCACATCTGTTAGGGCACAATGAGCAAAATAAAACAATCTGTAGAACTGATATAAATATATTATGACTAAGCCCCTTAGCTGTACTAATGAACCGCATTCATGCTGTACCGCATGTAATATTTGAAAGAACCCTGTCTAGGGGGCACAGATCTGGGCTACATGAACAAGTTGCCGAGACTGGTGTTAGTTCAGATGTCTCAATCACACTCAATTTCCCACTGTAGGCTTAGGTAATGCCTTTGGGAGAGTAGATTATATTATATCTGATCCAGGATTTATTAATTTTCTTTGTGTTCAGTTGCTCAGTGAATGTCAGAATCAGGTGAACCTTTTTTTTGGTAAAATTGGGACGATCAGGTATTTTGCTGATAAGATATCTGGTATTTTTACCATTTTTAAGAATGAATTTTCATTGTATGAAACAGTTAACAAGTAAACATTTTCATTGTATGAAACAGAAACAAGTGACAGGTCAAACTATAAAACTGATGAAGATAAAAATGGAACTCCTTTCCCAAATACTGAACTCAGTTTGTTGGGTTTTTTTCCTTCTTTTTCCTTGCATTTCCTCTCTGTTCATTTAAATTTTCACACAGTCTACTTCATTTTGCTAAAAGCAAGACTTTACCTACCAACCCTAGTCTAGTCCCACTGGCAACTTTGGCACTTATAAATGTTTATAAATGTCACACCCTCCTTACTCTTTCTCTTGACTAAGTTTACTTAAATATATTTTATTTTGCCATATAATCATTATGGATAAAAATAAGAAAACATATTTGAACATAGTTTGTATGTAGGTGAGAAACAAAAAGCATGGAAAAAAATATGAATTAAAGTATGCACAGAGAGAGAACATACTTTACTCTTTGAATATAAATTTATGACTATGTAAACAATTTACATTATTTGCTGATCCTTCAATATGTAGATACTTGAAGCATCATTGTAAAGTTAAGACTTCTTTTGACTGAACTGAACAGTTTTACAATTCAACAGAAGATGATATATCCATGAACAGTCTGTGGGCTGCTAGCATACCTGTTGCTAACATTAGCAATTGATGAACTTAACTCTAGGCTTTGTATGCAGTCACATTTCCCATTACTACAAACATACTAACGTGAATTAAGCCCCACTGATGTAGAAGATTTTATTTCTCCTCATGACTGTTGTGGAGTCCTGATACAGCTTTCATTAGACAGGAGGCATGAACAGAAGAAATTCACACCTGTTTTACATTTGCCTCCCTTTGTGATTTTACTTGGGGACAAACACATTAAAAGGCATATCTCCTCCAGTTGGTAAAAATTATTTAGATTTAGGGGGGTTTGCCTTATTTTGTGTCTTTTAAACACAGTTTTGTTTTCACATTGCAAAGGCAGGAACTGAAATTCATCCTTCAGAACACAGAACACAACAAAATTTCAGAACATAGTAATTATTTGCAAAATGGTCTGGGCAATGCTATACTTAAGAGCTGTATTTAAGCATATGGCTTTTAAATAGATAGTCTAATTCAGTGGTGTTTTTCAGCAGAAATGTGATGTTGTCATCTAACGCTACCAGTAAAAACATAAAAGGATGAAATATATTAATCTAGTTTTATTTTCCGAGGCTTTCTAAGATTCTACCAATACAAGTGCAATATTTTTTATTTTGTTATTATTTAAGTATCGGGTTCTTTGAGCCTGTCTTATTCTTTAAGGAAAAGAAATTTTGAAATATCCTTGAGATTAAAAATAATATATGCAGAGTCTTAGTTTAGGTAACACTGAGAAACACTGAAGAGTTAAGTCACAAAGATCCTAGCAAACAATCCCGGAGTTGAATGATCAAAAATAAAACTAGAGAACTAATGTATTATGTTGTTATGGCAACTGAATATTTAAATTTAATTTTATGTAAGCAGAACTTCAAAGATTATCCTGGGCAAATACAGTAAACATATTTGCAAACAAATTAAACATTCACATCCAGATATCCTATCTCTAGTATGTTTACTACAGAATTATCTAAAGTTTTGAATTCTCAATGACTTTATCATTAATCTGGTTTTGTACAATTTTATTGTATGTTTTTGGCAGTTGACCATTCATCCTTCTTGTCCAATCTGATTTCAACTAGTGCTGGGTTTTGAATTTATTTTTCTCTACTGCAGATGTGTGTTCTTTTTTGCCTGTTCAGCTGCTGCTTTAAACAATTGGTATTTCCCTGTCATCTGTAGACTAAGCTGCCTTGTGTTTTCATGCCTTATGATCAATGTATGATTCCTTTATTCCTCCACTTTTTTCTTACACCAAGGGAAATCTCTTTTGCTAGCAGCATTTATGGCAGTGTATGTGAACTGAAGACCTAGAGTAATGTGGTTAAGATTATTCTATGATGATGGAATTTATAAGAAGTCTCTCTTTATAAGGTGATCTATGGTGTTTATTTGGTTTATCATCTTCAGATAACAGAGTTTTTTTCTCCAATGCTACAACATAGTTAAGCAAATGCTGAATATACTTATCATACAAAGAACAGCATTATTTCCAGCTAAAGAGGAAATCAGAGAAAATATGATTTTCATAAGCAGTTTTCAACACTGATTTTAATATTATATTATAAAGGTTAAATATTATACCTTTAATGGTGTTTGACATTTTCACTACCACACTTAATAAGAAAGTGCATTTGGATTTCAAATGAAGTTAATCACTGGATCATAATAAAATTAGAATTTGGGTGAATTGACTACTTTCTAATATATGCTGTCTTGTAATTCGTTACTTCATGTACTAATGCAACTGTGTTTTCTGAACAGTGATTGGCTACTTTATTAGCAGCTGGCTTAAAAGGAGCTGCCTTTGAACATTAATCTTCACTGATGTGTGCCAGGTCTCATTCTTTCATTCAGTCTGTCATTCTCAGCTTCAGTAGTTTCTGTTTCTCAGTGAAGAATATTTTCCTTGCTTGCAGAAGAGAAAAAAACACATTGTTTTCCATATGTATTAAGAAATGTGATAAATAGAGCCATTAGTTACATTTGCAAATTTTCCTGTAAAGCAAACTATACTTGAGCAGAATGCTTTTTTCAAATTTTTCTTTGCAGTAGGCAAAAATATTATACAGTCTACCTTAGAGAGCTGGAGAAGTGTGGCCCTGTCAATTAAGCTGGTTTACAGTTACATAGGCAAAAAAGAACAACTCAACAAACCCAAAGAAAGAAAGACGCCATTGTCAAATAAATAACTAGCACTACATCCAAGGTAGAGCCAAGATTTCTATAAGTTCATAACACCTTGTTTTATCTCAAATAGACTGAAACAAATAGCCACAATTCCTATATATTAGACTTGTTTATCATCTGATGAAACAACCTTCAATAGTCTTGCAACTAATTATTTTCAAATATAACACATATAAATCATAAATGTAATCCACTAGAGAGATTGCTGTAATGTTAGCTATAACTTGAGCTAAAGCAGTCTCAAACTGACTTTTGACTGATAGTCATGAGATGTTAACACAAGATATATGAAGATATTTCCACATTGCATTATACAGTTTTTAATGACAAATTGATGTGTGGCTGTTGCAGCTTTCAGCATGTGGCACACATAATATAAAACATACCACTTAAAATATTTGAGTACTTTACGTTACTGAAATGTTCATTTGTGATTGCCTGATATTCTGAGCAATCTTAGTAAAATAGCTAAATCTATTTTAATGGGTTAAAAGATCAGATTTTTGTGATAAAAGATAGACTTCATGTAAAACCACAGAGTTAAAACTGTCACTATGTTATCATAGGGCTATTGAGCCACTAAGTGTAATCATGGTTCACATTATGTTTATAGATGTTTATTATTTAACTTCAAAATATCATATAATTATTTCAACTTTTTTAATACATAACTTATTAGTAATAACTGCATTATTAGTAATAACTGATACTTATTAGTATCAACTGCATTGATATAAGTAGTATCAATGAACTATACAATCTACCATCACTGCTAGTCAGTGTTAGATGTTCATATTAAATTGGAGGAAAAGTTATAGTGGATGATTGTGAAATAGTTACTGCATCTAAGACTTTTCATATTCTCAACACTTAGCAAGTACACTAAATAATGTGAAAGGCTCCTTAAAATTTGTCACATTTCCCATATTGAATTACTACATGTAAATTGCCATCTTTTAGAAAGGAATTTTTGAATTTATAGCAAACATCAGTATCTTTCCAGTGCATCTTCAGTTTAGTCCCTGAAACTCAAGACCTTAATATAATTTTAACTGATTTCCCAACAGACATAATGAATACTGAAAGCTGGTCTTTTGATCATTATTTATTATTATTTATTGTTATTGATATTGACAAAATAGCTTGTGTGTAACAAGGTGGTTTGCACCCAGATGCTAATTAGTTTCTGATTTGAATAATGCAGTTTAGGAACATTGAAATGTGGATTACAGTGTAAAACAATACCAGTTTGCAGAGAAACATTCATTTTAATGAATGCTGAGAATTTCTTACCGATAACCTCTGCCACACTTAAAGCAGATTTCAGACATGCTCTCACAAATCATCAAATAATTTCTGTGGTTAGTAATGAAGGAACTTCCAGAAGAAGTTCCACTTGAGATGATATTAGGCTATAAATGCTTAGAGATTGCTTTGAGTGGTCAAATCAACAGCTGTCAAATTAGTTTATAAAAGCAATTATGAATCTTCAGTCTCAATAATATATTCTTTTGAATACTAAAAAGTAATTTATCCAACTCTTTGTAAACATGGCACCCAAAATAGCACAGGAATTTTACTAAAATATCTCTTTGGCAAAACCTCCTATTAATTCCAGCAGAATGTTTGTGTGCTCTCTATAAACTTCAGCAATTCGTTGTATTCATTGAGCTAGACAACTTGATAGAGTACTAGTTGGACAAAATAACAGTTTGGACTGAAACTGAAGGAAGCTTCATAACTTAAGAAAATTATAACATATAATTGGAAGCATATTCAGAAACAATTTTCCAATACTTTCTCCAGTGCAGATCTATAATTAACTCTAATTTTAAGTATCCACAAATTAAGCTATTTAAATGAACTCCCATCATTATCTGAGGCCTAATTTAGCAGCATGCACTCTGATTTTGTACAATAGCATTCCCTTTGCAGAATGAAACTCTGCTTGGTACCATCTTGCATTTCACTTATTTAAAAATTCTTGTAGAGAAAGAAGAAACAATTAACAAATATATAAAGTTTGTGTGTGTGTACCCAGTGTTTGTTTTGGAAGAGAATAGAAGCTGTAATACCTTATTGCTTAAAGATAAATGCCATTATATCTTCAAGAACAACTTGTTCCTCAAGACTGTTAAGGCTCTAGTTTGATGTCTAGTATTTACTAGCAGTAATCTTCATTTACAGCTCTTGCTCTGACATTTTTGTGGAGGTTATCATCGTTTTTCTTTCTTTCTTTTCCCCCCACATTCTTGTACATGGCACATTCCCATTTCACAATGGGAAAGGAGAAAAAATATAGCAGCATTTTGACTCTTCTATAACATGACAAGGGTCTGGTGGTTCGACTAGCTTTAACGGTGGCGTTCCTTCACTACTCCCAATAGTGAGTATTAGTAGAACCTAGTTTAGTCACCTTAATTCCTGGGCATTAATTTGCTCTCTAAAGTTAGATGCAATCTTTTGGAGTTTTAATACTATTGAATTTAGTAATGCTTAAGAATTTAGTACAGTTATCATTATTATATTGCATTTTGAGCTTTATTTTCCATTTCTGGTTGCTATAGAGGAGCTGTAAATTGATCACAGTAGACTATATTATCTGTGAAAGACAGAGAAATCTGTGTGCCATAGGAGGGCCTTATCCCACTGTACCATTAATGGAAGGAAGGTCTCTTACAGACTTTAGCATTATTTTGCTCCTGCCATTAGAGGTAAATGGATGTAATCACAGATGTGCACAGATAGAGTGCTGAAAGACTGATTTCAAAGGAATAGCTTTTGCAAAGCTCAGAGTTCAAGTTGTCACTTCAGTTGCAGTAGAAGCTGTGAGGCCAATATCACATTCTTCTGTAGTTATTAGTAGTAGTATTAGAACTACACTGATTATTTTTTTTTTTAAATACGTATTCAAATATTAGAGGAAAGAATTTGTGAGGGTTGTCTGATTCTGTCACTTGTTACCAGTAACTCAATCTAATAACCATTCTAGGTCAAAATGTTTTGGGGAGTTTATATTTCAGCTCACATCTCTTAAAAGGGCCAGTCACCATTCTAATCAGGAGATAAGAACTACTCATTGAATGTGCATAAATTACTAAGTGGGTTGCATTCACACCCTGGCCAAAAACAGATGTAGCAAATGGTGGTGTTTCTTCCATCTGGAAATTGGCTATAGCATGATAACTCCATTCCCCCAAAGGGCCTGTAGCTGAATTGCCACAGCCTAAAAAACTGTGTATAGTGTCTTGGGAAAAAAAATCAGGACAAAAGAATGTAAAGATTTTATTCAGAATTATGATAATATTGATAATGACCATAGTATTTCAAAGTCCTTCAGTAGTGTACTTTGTAAGCATCATGACTAAGATATTCCCAAAGGCAGAATTGGATGTGATATGTGGTGCAGTATATTCTTCAAGAAAATATTTTTTTAATTCTATTGACTCTCTTCTATTTTGCTCCTACAAACTACTGTATGCTAGAGACAGCAAGTTTTTAAAACTGCCTTATATTTCAAGAGATTTTTAATGTCTTCCTCTGCTATGGGTATCTGCTTCAGTCATCGCCTCCACTTGCAATGTTGTGTGTGTTTCTATTTCTCTGCATGTAATGACCAAAGAGTGAGAAACACTGATTAGTAGCCTTTGAATTGTAATAAACCATAATCTGTATTATTATTATTTTTTAATTGTGGTGATATCTAGAGATTCCAATTACATAAGAAGCTCTCATGATTTATAGATATGATATATCATGGGAGGTAGTATATCCAGTGTTGCATATTACTATGTTCATATTTCTTTCCTTTTTATAAAGGTTCAATGAAAATTTAGTAGCTGTTGTTTGTGGAGTTTTTTCTTTCTTAGCTAGCCAAACCCATCTTTCTTTTTTGTGACTATGCTAGTTCAGAATCTGTTAATTTTGGTTAAGACTTCCTATGTTAAAATCTATATGGCTTAGAAATCTGTGATCATACACTTTTACATATGGCATTAAATGTGTATGACAACAGGTCATATACATGTTTTTGGTTGCTAGTAACAGTAGCTATATAATAGCTATATAATATATATAATATATGTAATACATAATATATATTTTATATATATAGCTATATAATAACTATACAGCAGCACGTTATATCCATATATAGTGCTTTTCCATTAATATCATAAAGTACAAAACAAATGTTGTTATAAAAAATTACACTGGAATGTTTAGTGTATCATTTCTGTCAGTAATTTATTTTTTTTAAAAGTATCTCCAAGCAAGTAAAATCTAGCAAGTAACGTTAAATTATATTGCTACTTCGTGCTGATTACATGCAACTATAAATGAGTTAGACACAGACACCTATTATCCTCAAGTGGTATCTTTTTCTATCTTGTTCAAAGAAGCTTTTAGATTACCAGTCTTTGAAGGTTCCTCAAATATATAGTAAGTGATTTAACTGCTAAATAATTATATCTTCATACTTGTAATGATGCCTTGTAAGAACAGTATGAAACAAATGTGATCATCTAGTACAGCAAGAAAACAGGTTTTGAAATCCCTGGAGCCAACTGACTGTTTTTTTGTTTGGGATTAAGCTTACATAAGGTCCTGTTTCTTATGTATTCATTCTCAAACTCTGAACTCTAGAAGTCATGGGATAGTAGTATTTGCATAGTCCTATTGGTTAATTTTTTTCCACTCTCAGCAGACAAGTTCTTAATTCCCTAAACCTCCTTATCTGAATGTTGATATCCCTAGCACTAGTTTCATTATGAATATTTTTCTTATTGCAATCTCCATGTTTTCTGTATTTGTGAAAAAATTGTTCAGGGAAGACTGTTCAGTAGCACTGAATTTCAAAGAGATTCCATTTTGACGAAATGTTACAAAACTGGACATGGAAAAGAGAGAATTTTAACATTATTCCTGAATCTGATTTTCCCACATATTGCTCAAGCAGTTGCAAGTTATATTTTGAAGGAAGATTTTTGATAATTTACTATCAGTTATATATAACTTTTGGACATAATTTACTTTGGTTTTCTCTAATCTTCTGGTTAATATTTTACCTTCAGTCATGTATGAATTTCTATTCTTTCTATTTTGTTTTAAAAGGAGATACATAAAATAAATGGTTAATATTGTGCATTTCTCAATGAGACTCTAAACTCAAACAATCTGTACATATCACTGATGTTGCATATTCACTAGGATTTTAGAAAGAATAAAAAGTATTGGAAAGAATCTAATCTGAGGTCAAATTTTGAAACATTATGAATTTAAGGATTTAAAATAAAATATTTTTCTAAATTGATTTTTGTTATAGCAGATCTCAACTATTATTTCAAGGTTTTAGACACATTCTTTCAAGAAAGTAATTATTTGGAATACTACAGCATGCAGCTAGGGAATAGAAATCACTAGTAAATCATGTGAGAAAACACACCTTCTAAACCAGCGTTAACAGTACCAACAAAGGAAGAGGCAAAAGGAGAAAATAAGAAAAATACTTCTCTGACAATGTGAGGAAGGAAAAAAAAAAAAGTCCCAAACACTCTCAACCAAAAAACCCAATGGTTTCAGTTTCTGGCAATAGAACACACTTGAAATGAAGGATAAGCATCTCAAATGAGTCTCAGTTATATGGTAGTGCATCAGCTTTCTAAATCAGTTGTTGGAAAGCTAAGCATATTGATGAGAAGCTGTATTGTTTTGAAGCAAAACATATTTGTAGGTTAAATCTATATCTTTAGGCTAGTCTTTGTGATAGTTTGCCATTATATATTTTTTGTTTTGAATTATAAGCAGACAAAAGAGGATCAAAGAAAGGGAAATATTACTACCTTCATTTTACTGACAGGAAGAAGTGATACAGAGGTTTAAGTGATTTCTCAGCTATTTGCCTCCAGTCAATATAGATTATGCAAGATTATGCAAGATTATGAAAGGCATTTCCATCTTCTAGGGATGTTCCAGATGTCTCTGTCTCACAACCCTGTGTTAGAGCTGAGTATATATCCATCCCTCAGTTCCATGGCTAAAAAACTTACTTACTACACTACAAGGCTCTCACATGATAGTCAAGCCAGGACCCAGATGAGAAACTACAGTGATGATACATGTTGTTAAACCTACTTCCTCTGAAATTCAGTCTTAAATTAAGAAAACGGCTTTTCTGTATGGTGCAAGGGAAAAGCAAATTGCTTCAGATTGTGATCCTTGAATGGTAGAATCTGAAGCAGAAATAATGTTATGTGGAGGACTGAAAGTCAAGGCCTGCTGCCTTTTACTGGTTCCTTTAACCACTACAGCTCAGACATGTATATTTCCTTAGCATCCTACCATTCTTATTGTCTTGCACTCCCATTGCGACATTCTTTCTTCTTACAGAGTCAATAAGAGGGTGGAGAGCCTGATTTCTTCCCCTCCTGGCCCCTGCCCTGTATGCAGAGTTTGGGTTTCAGTATCCACTTTGGAGTCTGGTAGGTAAACATTTATTTTTAGGGAAGCTAACTTCTAGGTACCTACATCATCTGTAGGATCATTTCAAGTTTTTATGAGCCTTCTTTCAATGGAAAGGTAACTGCTAAATTGCTTTTAAAAGAAGTCCAGAAGTATGTTAAGAAGGATATAAGTTTGAAAAGACGGTTTTATTATCAGCTTGCATTTCAAGTACTATTGTTTATTTTGCTCTGTAGTCATCCTTATTCTCCTTCTTGAGAGAAAGCCTCAAGCTTGTTCTTTTCACAGAATGTCATGTTTTCTTTGTTCCATCCTCCACTCAGTAAGAATGGATTGTATTCAGAGTACAGTCTCCTGTGCAGTGTATTTTCCCAATTCTTAAGATCATTTGTTTACGATGAGAAGCAGGACTGAATAAATTCTTCTATCAGCCTTGGATGTTGTATAATCTGTAATTTCTTAATGCTTGATAGCAAGCTATTGTGCAGTGTCTGGGCCATAAAATCTTTCTTTTATGCATTGGAAAGTAAGTATGACAAATAAGAAAATATGATGGCCATATTGGAATGTTGCATTTGCTGAATTTCTGAGCACACAGTATGTATGCATGTTAAAAATGATAATTTTTAAATATTTTACTTGAAGGAAGTTCATTGCAAAGAATTAGGAGTTAGAAAGATTTTAGAGAAGATTACAGAAGCAGCTTAAAATACCCTGGTTTTTCAGATTTAAAACTAATTCCTATCGTGAGGATAGGAAAGAAATGAAATAGGGGAGGGGTTTTTTTAAGAAGAAATTGCTAATTTTTTTGAAATGTTTTACAGAGTTTGACAATGATGATATTCCTAAAGAATCCTGTCCAGCTTTCTAGATTGCTTTCACTAGCCCTTGAAACTAGCTCTTGGTAAACCCTAGATTTTTGATCTCAGCTGTTTCTAATACTGTTCAAGAAAGTTTTCATAAATTTTACTTTATTTTTTTGACTCACAGGAGGCTGAAAAATCAGTATCTAATGAAGTTTTAAAAAGTTGTGTGAAATACTTTTATGAATGTCATAGTTATTATTTTTTCATAAGCAGTTGCTTAAGATCTTCATAAGACATCTCATTAGACGGAGAGAAGAGAACATTTCAGAGATAATGTGAATCCAGTATGCCTTGTTTGTGTGAGAATTCTGAAATATCTGTTTTAGAATTTTGAATTAGAGAGAAAACCATGAATGAGTTCCTAACTTTATTGCAGGCAAAAAGGCATGATAAGAGTTAAGTCATTAGTAGAGAGGGAGAGATAAAAGCCTTTGTTTTGAACTTATTGAATCAACTAATGCAGCATGACTGAATGTATAAGTTTTTAAAAAAAATATAAAGTAATTGTGTGTAAATTTTGATTAGTCATTTTTAAGTTGTAATTTATACTACTACAGGTGATCTTAGATAATTGGCTATATATAGAAATGGAAGCAGTACTATAAAATTTAAAATAATAAGCATAAAAAATCTATAGCATTGACAGAAAGGAAAAAAAAAAAAAAACAGTTAAGGAGGTGATCTGCTGGACTGTAGTACCTCTTGAGAAACGATCCATAGGAGCTGAAGTCTGCTCCTCTGCTCCTAGATATTCACTCACCTGTGGCCTGGTAAGGAGGAGACCTCCATGCCTTCTAGGCTGACAGTTGGCAAAGCTATATGAGATGTCTCCTGCTTTATTGGGGAGATGGAGAACCAACCTGGTCTGTCAGAAGACAGGATGGCAATCTAAGGACCTGGTCTGGTAGCAGCAGGGTGGCCAATGAGGAAGATGGGGCAGCCGTCTTCTGGGGCCTTGGCTCACAACCCCCCTGTCTGATTATGTTTCCTAATAACAGCCTAAAAAAATTTCTTAGGATTTTTCACCCTGAAAACAATGCATCTAAAAACAATTATTGAATCATCCTGGGTACCACATGTTCACATCATTAAAAGGAGTATTGAGACATATTAGTCTGCTGCAACTATCTAAACCATTGCTAGGGTTGTTCCCCTTCCTTTCATTTTGTAGTTTATATCTGAAAATATTTTATTTTAGTTCAATACTTAATCACTTCAACAAAAGTCTTTTAGACGGTACTCCCAGGTATTGCTTTTGACTGTTTGATTCCACAGAAAACCCTTTTTTTCCCAATTGCAACTAGTTCATGTGAATTTCACTTAACTTCCTTTTCAGCTAATGAATATATGTTATTGTTGTCATTATTATAAACATTAATGATACTTTTTAAAAAAATTAATCAAGAAACCAAAACTCACCATCTTTTTGTCAGATTAGTTATATTACTTTCACATCTATTCTTGTTAGGCCCAGATTTTATTCTAGTGAGGCTGAAAATTTTCTAAGCTAATTAATGAATCCCTTAAATCCAATTTTTTACTTTATATTTTTTTATTCAATGGAAATTTCAAGGAAAATTGAAACTTCAGGAAGAAATCTCTGAAATCCGATGCAAGTTTGATTGTAAATTAGAGATTTTCACAATTAATATTTTCTGGTTTCATAATAAATAGAATATTCATAGGAATAAGGAGTAAAAATTTTTTGTTTCAATTGAAAATCAACACTTCTCAGAAATTTATAGTAAAAATGTTAGGCAAATTTTCAAAAAAGTCACTATGTATATCCACATAAAACTGTGTAACATATATGGTGGGGTGGACCTTTAAGACCAGAACAGCAGGTAAAATTTCAAGCCCAGGGTAGAGTTTGCAGATATTACTCCAATTATGTAATTTTGTCTTTCTAAGGTTCCCTCAAAATTCTAGAATCAGAATTACCCAGGGTAATCATATGAAAACTCTTTTTTTGAATGTATATTGTCGCTGACCACCCTTTTTTCCCCTTTGATACAGAAGAACTAACAGACAAGTCTAAGACATAGTTGATTTCCTACTGCTCTAGGCATCTGTTCTGGACATAGTAAATTATGGACTGAAAGCATTAATTTATCTTAGTCATGAAGACAAGGAAATTATGGTGTATCAGATGGCACTGAAGTAAGATTAATCCCATCTCTGTCTTTAGTTGACCTCAAATGTATCGGCAGTAGTCAGGTCATGAGAAAAAAAGATACTTTGTTCTTCACCTCAACATCCGTTTTCTCACAAAGCTTAGGGAAACTGACCACAAAATAACAGTAAGCAGAGTTTTAGAAGGTAAAGTCTTGTTATTGTTTTAATTTTTTTTAAAGTGCAAAATGAACACAATGAAAGACAGATATACAATACAGCAATTACTGTGATAAGTAACTGTATGAACTCATTATAACAAAGTTATAAAAGTTAGTCAGATAATGCAAAGATTCATATTAATCTGTGCACAAAACACAATCCATATTATCAGCAAAAATGTAAAGTGAAATAGTATAAACTTTATTATAATCCCCAACTTTCCTGACCACACAACAAACAGAAAAAGTGCTTAAATAATAAATGTTTTATGGCTTGAGGAGTTTCCTTTCAGTCAGCCAAGAAACTGTAGTCATTATGAAGGTGAAAATCAATGGCTTCCTTTAGGTTTCAGGGAAGAAAAAGGTTCTAGTGACAACCAAGTATTGCACATGAGAATAGATTTCCTGGGATCATTCATCAGCATAGCAGAAGGACAATTCAAAAACCATCCTAAACAATTTCTGAATAATGAAGGTCACAAGAGGCTGACATGATGCATGAGTTTGAAGAATGCCTTGGTCATACCTTCAGAGCCAGCAGTTGTGATTGAAATGTAATAGCATATTATTTGCCTAAATAGCTATGTTGGATATTGATAACGGTGCTTCTGTAGCTACCAAGGTTTAAGTAGAGAAGAAGAAACAGTAAAGAAAAAACATCACTGAATTAATGGAAATACTAGTTTTTAATATCTCTAAAAAGAAACCTTCTTCCAACACCAACTCTATCTCTCTCTCTCTCTCATATAACGTCTATAACCATGTTGTTGTCTCCTATAACTACAACTCTTTCCCTCACTTCTTGCTCCTACAACATCTTTTTTATTCTACTAGTACCAATTAGCATTTCTTTCAGAGAACATTTTGTTACTACATTTTTTGCTAAAATCTGACAAATTCTGCTCCCTCTATTTCAGACCTGAAGAAAGGCATATATGCCCATAAGCTTGTTTAATTTTTTCCCCAGCTATACTATTTGACCTAATCAAAGATTTGTCCTTATTACAAGCCTTGCTTGCTTGCACTGTGTATGTGGCCTGGCACATGTAATAGTGAAGTTATATATATTGCAGGGCAACAAAGTCAAGGGCAGCCCAGGTTATTATACCTTCTTACCAAGGTTGTTTCTATTTATTTTCTTTTTTTCCTCATATAAGGATCACCCTGAAATGAATGATCTTACATCCCATTTACCGGTCTTAGACTTCAGAAAATTGTGTTTTCAAATTATGTAAGACTGAAGCTACAATGGATAGCAGATTCTGCTTAAATGGTAACTTTTCTGTCTTCAGCATTTAGAAAAATATAGAGCTTTGTTTCTTTTGTGTTCTGTAGAAATCTAAAAATCATAAGTGTCTTTTGTGACTCCCTCCCTGATCTCTTTTCCATAGATCATTCTCTTCTTTCTTCTTCTCAGGCCATAGGGGAGCTGTGAACCCCTGTAAAATAGAAAAAAAAAAAAGAAAAAAAAAATAGGAGAAAGAAAATGCTATAATTATGAGCACAAGTACTTATGCAAGCCAGGTAGCAACTAACTACCTTTGATGACCAACAGCAGTGTGGCTGCGTTAAAGTGGAGGAGGAAAAACTTTCTGTACTACTAGCTGGAAGTATAAGCTCTCATTAACCAGGTTAAATGAGATAAATGAGCTGAGAAACTTATTAAAAATGGGTAGAATATGAATACCAGACATAACCTACATTTCCTGTTACAGTTTGGCCCTTTGCTTTTAAGGAATTTATGTAGAGTATATGTGAATCCATGTTGTACATCCTGTGTTACACCTCATACTCTATTATATGGAAACAACCTCTTTCCAAAGGATATCTAAAATGAAGATGTATGTCAGAGAGTGAAGCTGCCTGCTGCTCTGCCTGCTGTCACTGCTCCTGTCACCAACATAAATGCTAGCAATCAGAGCAACAGTGAGGGAGACAGAGGTGGTGACAAAAACAATAGTGTCAGGAAAAGAAGCAGTAGTAATGCCACATAGCCAGTTTCCACAATTTGCCTGTGTGGGTAAACCTCAGTTTATGTACTGTTGTATTTTAAAGCCCAGAAATAAGGCATTGCTTATCTTCTTAGTGTCTGATCTAATGAAGATTTATGTGCATGTTCAGCTTCCTACACTTAAAATGGAAGCTGGCTTCAGAAAGACTGTTCATATAGCATTAAGCTAAAAATCAATGTGTGCACAGACTCCTTTCCTTGTGCACAAGAACCCAATCTGATCATTAATGCATGTTTAGTGAACCACTTATTTTTCAAATTTTATGAGGAAAAAAAAAGAGACAAAAAGCAACAAAGCTATGTCACAATGATGTAATAATCTTTTAAACATGCAAATCAAATAAAAAGTGCAAACTAGTGTTTAGGGGTTCAAATTACAATTATGAATGCAATTATGTCAGTTTCTCATATTTTTATGTTAAATTGTTAATTTATAACTTTAGTATACCTTTAGAGATAAATTTAAAAGAGAAATAGAATTAGCAAATGATGGGGTTTATGTTTTGGATACAGAATCAAATAAACTAGGCAACTGAATTTCCTATAAAATTTCTGTACTGTGCTAAGAGCTTATGAAGAACCTAAAATTAGAAAACTGGACTCAAGATTGCTGTAAAAAAAGTGGTTTAAAGTGTTTGAATGTCCAAGTAATTGGCTTGTATAACAGATAATTTGAATATTGTAAGGGCACTCTTTAGCTGACTGAAAGTTTATAGACTGTAGTCTAAGTGCTGAACTGTCCTGAAGTTCAGGCTAACCTTAATGGGACTTGATTCTTAAAGTATATTGGTTTCAAAATGTCCAAGTTCAGTATCCAGATCTCCTATGAAGATTTACAGCAAATATGAACCTCAATTTTTTCACCATTTTTCCACCAAGTGGAACATAACAGTTTTTTCAATATTTTGAAATAAAGGAAAAGATTGTTTTCATTATGTACTGCATGATATGAGCAAAGAACTGCTGGACAAAGTCAGGACCAAAAGGGAGGCCTATAGAGGGTGAAAGCAGGGACAGGTAGACTGGACAGAATACAGAGAAACTGTCCGAGTGGCAAGAAACAAGATCAGGCAAGCGAAAGCCCAGGCAGAACTAAATCTAACCAGGGATGTGAAAGATAATAAAAAGAACTTCTATAGATATATCAGGGATAAAAGCAAGATGAAGAAAGCTGTGGGTCCCTTCCGGAAGGAAATGGGAGACCTGGCCACCCAGGATATGGATAAGGCTGAGCTACTGAACAACTTCTTTGCCTCAGTCTTCACCAGCAAGGGTTCAAACCACGCTGCCCAAGTCACGGAAGGCAAGAACAGGGGATCTGAGAGTGAAGAACTGCCCACAGTATGAGAAGATCAGGTTCGAGACCTCTTAAGGAACCTGAAGGTGCATAAATCCATGGGACCTGATGAAATCCATCCACAGGTCCTGAGGGAGCTGGCAGACGAAGTTGCTAAGCCGTTTTCCATCATATTTGAGAAATCATGACAGACTGTTGAAGTTCCCACAGACTGGAAAAAGGGGAACATAACTCCAATATTCAAAAAAGGAAACAAAGAAGACCTGGGGAACTACAGGCCAGTCAGTCTCACCTCTGTGCCTGGCAAGATCATGGAGCAGATCCTCCCGAAATCTTTGCTAAGGTACGCAGAAAATAAGGAGGTGATTGGAGACAGACAGCATGGCTGCACCAAGGGAAAATCATGCCTGACAAATTTGGTGGCCTTTTATGATACTGCCACAGTAGTGCAGAGCAACTGAAGTCATCTACCTGGACATTTGACGCTGTCCCACATGACATCCTGGTCTCAAAATTGGAAAGTCATGGATTCAATGGATGGACCGCTCAGTGGATAAGGAACTGGTTGGATGACCCACTCAAAGAGTTGCAGTCAATGGCTCAATGTCCAAGTTGCAGCCAGTGATGAGTGGTGTTCCTCAGGGGTTGGTACTGGGACAATGCTATTTAACATGTCAGTGATATGGACAGTGGGGTAGAGTGCATCCTCAGCAAGTTTGCTGATGACACCAAGCTTGATGGCACAGTTGACAGGCTGGAGAGGTGAGCTTGTGCAAATTGCATGAGGTTCAACCAGGTCAAGTGCAGGGTCCTTCACATGGGACATGGGAATTCCAGGCACAAATACAGGTTGGGTGGAGAACGGCTGGAAAGCAGCTCTGAAGAGAAGGACTTGTGAGTGCTTGTGGATGAGAAGCTCAACATGAGCTGGCAGTGCATGCCAGCAGCCCAGAAAGCCAACTGTGTCCTGGGCTGCGTCAAGAGAAGTGTGACCAGCAGGTCTCAGGAGGTGATTCTACCCCTCTACTCTGCACTTGTGAGATCTCACCTGGAGTACTGTGTCCAACTTTGGAGTCCTTAACACAGGAAGGACATGGACCTGTTGGAACGGGTCCAG
>BJBW01005633.1:97788-132915 GCA_004320125.1 Scolopax mira
AGGCTCCAGGGAGACCTTATAACAGCCTATCAATATCTGAAGGGAGCCTGTAGGAGAGCTGGAGAGAGATTCTTTATGAGGAATTGTAGCGACAGAACAAGGGGCAATGTTTTTAAATTGGAAGAGGGGAGATTTAGATTAGACACCAGAAATAAATGCTTTCTTGTGAAGGTGGTGAGGCACTGGAACAGGTGGCCCAGGGAAGTCATGGATGCGCCATCCCTGGAAGTGTTCAAGACCAGGCAGGATGGGGCTTTGAGCAACCTGGTCTAGTGGGAGGTGTCCCTGCCCATGGCAGGAGTGTTGGAACTCAATGATCTTTAAGGTCTCAAACTCTATGATTCTATGTTGCCTAGCATAAAGGATTTCCAGTTGCCTTTAGTATGAGTTGGCTCTGTTACAAAATAGAAAAATAACCTCACAACTATGTTTGGGTTTGTCCAGTATTGGTTGAAGAGTTACAGGGGCCATCCTGGAGGAGACTGACTCCCTTCCTGCTTAGCTATCTGTTATACCTCCCACAAGACCCTTGTGAGACAGTAGCCCGCAGGTTATGAAGCCAAGAGGAGCAGCTCTTTTGGGAAGTCTGCCTACTCCTGCTCACACTGTGAATGGGTGAAAGTAGTCAGCAAGAGGAATGCTCTTTACGCTTAAAATAAGCAATATCACTAAGCTCACCTGCTTAGTAAAGATCTGACTAAATGTTGTAAGAAGCTATCCATATGTAGTGTATACATTAACCGTGTGTGTTATGTTCATAGTTACAGTTAAGATATAACTTCCTACTTACTCATCCCAGGTGATGTTAATTGAAAACCACTTTTCTCCTGAGACATAATAGTTCATGATGATCTACAATAATGTTCTGCTATTACTTTAGAAAAAAAAATCAAAGAAAATAGCTCCTGTCATCACTTCAGTGGTGAAGATTAGACTCAAACATTGCCAAGTGGGTAATCATGGAGTATGCTTTGCATTAATCCCATAATGGGACAAGTATGTAGATGAAACAATAATGAATATGAATACAATTGGTTAGTCATTTCAGGAAAGATTTAAGAGTGTGCTCCAGCAAACTTAGTCACTTCCAAAACCATAAATTCAAGTAGGTGATGTTTAGGTAGCTTCTTGAAAGTCACAATTTCTATACATCATGTGGTCACCTCAAATCTGAGACAACTGAGAATTTCTGTTCAACCATATATCTTGAAAGAGTAGGGACAATTGGAGCATAGCAACATTGCCAGACATTAAAAAGCTTATAGTGTTCATACCTCCAAATGAACGTTTTTCCTTTCATGTGCAAGTGTTCTCAAAGATAACTCATAAATAACAGATAAAAAAAAGAAACTTCTGAATCCCATAAAAGATACATTTTCCAAAAGCTTTTCTTGGCCTCTTGTCTATAGCAAAAGCAGTAAATAAAACCCAAGAAATTAGATGCATATATTACTGGTATCCTGCCTAGTATTAATTCATGTGTGATCCACAATATCTACAAACCATACAGTGGTATTTAAAGCTGCAGATCCCCTGTCTGAATCTATATGCTCAAACCAGAATTCATTTGGATGCTTTCAACTTCTTCCTTCTTTCCCATCTTCCTACCTTCTCACTTTGAACATGTTTATGGGAAAATTTATCTATCAAAAAAAAAAAATTTGATTTAGGCTTTTTGTCTATTCTTCATCAAAAAAAAGAATTCCTGCTTGAGGCAGAACAGTGCCAGAAGGTCAGGTGAGGTGTTCCTTCCCCTCTGCTTGCCACTGCTAAGACACATCAAGAGTGCTGGGTACAGTCATGAGCTCTCTAGGATCACAGGATCACAAAGATGATGAAGGGACTAGAGCATCTGTCATACAAGAAGAGGTTGAGAGAGCTGGGGCTGTTCTGCCTGGGGAAGAAAAGGCACAGGGAAATCTCATCAAAGTTTATAAATCTCTGATGGGGTGAGTAAAAATGACAGACCATTCCTCTCAGCAATACCAGGCAAAGGAATAGGAGGCAACAGGCACAAATTGGAATACAAGAAATTTTGTTTAAACATAAGAGAACACTTATTTACTTGTCAGGGTCATTGAAAATGGCTTGTCCAGGGATATTGTGGAGTCTTCATGCTTGGAACTATTCAAAGCGTAGCTGACCTCTCCTCTGAGAGGTTTCATATTTTATTAAACAGTTTTAACAAAGGAAAACATTTTCTACCAATTAACTAACAGGGTGTTTGTTTGAAACAAAAGAGAATTATGTTCATTTTGTTAGTGTGTATTGTCATAAATTTGAAATTTGATTCCAAGTATCTGAATTTTTTGCTGTACAGGAGTGGTTTTTCTTCTATGTGTTTCTTGATGGAAATCTTATGCTTGTCAAAAGCCTCACATATGTTCTTTTTGCCAACCTAGATTTTCTGAGGAAAAAATATTAGAAGAATTGCAACCAGTTTTCCTCGCAAGTGCTCTATAGAGAGGTCCTTATCGCCATGAACTGCTCTTTCTTCTTTTCCCATCTGACCACTTGTTTTCACCTTTTAATCTGCTGTGTCCTCTTCCTGTTTTTCATTAAGAATGGACCTATGAGCCTGGAAAAAGCTATCAAAACCTTCACTCCGTATCTCCCTGAAAATATTTTTCACATTGTCACTTTTCTTGACATTCACTGAGAAAGACCAACAAACAAATTAGCATTTAGGATATTAAAGAATTTCCCTGAGATTCTTCTCCTTATCCTACTAACTGGATATTCCCCAGATAGCTCTTGAAGTCATCTTACATAGAAATATATACATATATAGAGATATATGCAAGCCATTTTTGTTACTGTAAACAGAGAAGTCTCACAAAATTAATTTCATTACATGACAGCTTGAAGGTCTCCCCATGGCTTCCAGTATCATTTTACTTGACCATTATTTAAAGATTTGACAGTTGTTAGGAACAGTCGTTGTAAGTCCTTTTGGTGATCACTGACAAAGCTTTTATAGCATGCTTTATATTTATATTCCTCAACATCAGGCTATAAAATACAAACTTTACTAGGAGAAAACAAGTGTTCATGTCTTTTATTCTTGTATTTACTTTGAATGCCGTAAATCAAACCTGGTCGAAGATGAAGAAGCAGCTTCTTTTAAGGTCTATGTAGAAGGAGGATTAACACTGAAGACTATAAATTTTCAATATATTTAGAGGACTGTTTTTCCTTTTTTTTTTTTTTTCCCTTCCAATGCAGTAACCTAGAATAGACACGAATGACAAATATGCACACAGATTTATGACTCTAACATTAATGTATAACATTTATTAATATATAACACATAGAAAATTTATAAACATAATTTCTTCAAGGTGCTATATGTTAGAGTGATGTCCTTGTGCAGATTTGATTACCATTATGCGCAACAGTCTCTGAAATATGTTTTTCCTTACTGTGACAGAACACGTTGTTTAATCCAGTTTAACCTTCTGAGATACTCCCAGAAACTGATCTCAGTGACTGGTAGAGCAGGACTAAGTTCTTCAGTGCAATATGTTCAAACCTGGGTTATTCAAATGTATTTGTGTACGTATACACAACTAATTTCAAGAAATTCTGCAGTCATTGATCCCCATTCAAATTAATGAGTACTCACACTCTGGAAAACTCAAGTAATTTTTACTAATATTGCTTTATATTAATGCTGCTAAAGCCTTGAACAATGTTAGTAATGTGACTGATATGCTTTTTGTGGTGGAATTTCAAGAGGGCTTTGCTGCAAGATAAGCAGGTATGCTAATTTTTATTTTGGGGTTGACTGCATCTAATATAGCAATGACAACATATGCAGATGGCGTTTTACCACACTTTCAGATATTTTAAAATTACTTCACACTATCATTCACAGTTCATTGCCATGTGTCTCACCTGGTGATATGAATTTACCAGTATACTCTGTCAACATTGTAGAATGAACTAATTTATTATTTTTTTTTTTAACTTTCTTGCCAGTCTGGTATCTGTTTCTACATTAAGCCAGTTTCTCTGCTGCAGTTTCTAATTCATACACATGAAGCAAAATTTTGCTAAACTATAACACTTCTTGGTTATACCAGAAAATATTGCAGATGTACTATCCATCAAAAATCCAATGCATAGCCTTCAAATAGGCCTACTAGGAAACAATTTGCAAATGCATTTTTTCAAAAATCGGGAATAATATGGCTGTCTTAAACTGTATATCTTCTGTAAAAGTGTCTGGAGTAGTACTTGAGAAAAAATAGTCTACTGAGAATACATCAGCATTATCTGGTAAGAAAGATGAGAAAGAAAGAAAGCAAAGGCAGAAAAGGAAGAGGAAGAAAGCTACTTCCATAAAATCATTTATAAACATTATATTTAAATGTCTCCTTCTAGTTTGTATAACTAGAATTCAGTTACAGAATTCAAGCACTCCATGGTACACTCTGAGATTAAGCACATTCTCCTGAGCTTGTCTCTGAATCTCTGATTCTTTCTAGTAGAAGGTCAGAAATGGTGACTTCTTCCCTTAAAGGTCTCACTATCTCCTTGCTTTTCTCTGTCTTAGAAATCTTGTCCTTTGTGGTTTCTTTCTGTTATTGAAGTTATGACATTCATTATCATAAGAAGTGTATTAGACCAAAATTGCATCCAGAATTCAACAATGTGCTGTCTATTCAAGTGTGCCTTCTATCTGTGACCTTCATGCAGCAGCTACTGTCCCACATGTCAATGAGTTTCTAACAGGGTTAGATGAAAACAGTGTAGAAGATAGATAAGGATGGAAAAAGATTCAAAGCCATACAATTTTGAAACTGCATAAAATGCCCATTACTATGGTCCGTAGGAGTTAGGGACCATCAGAAGACTATGCACAGAAGACAGCATACTGAGAAGGAATGTTTTTTGCAGAGGAAAAGAACCTGCACTGGTTGCTTGTGTTTGAAGAGATGCCCAGAATTTATTCTTCAATGGGAGACATGCAGTCTAAGATTTCATTAGTTCTCTCACCTGCAAACTTTCCTTTAAGTGCAAAAGTCCTATGTTTTAAATTGGGACGTAAGACAAAAGTAGAGTGAGAAACCCTTCAGAGGCTCTTGCTTTTTTTTACCTGCCACTTTTAATTTTGAAAAAAGCCTTTTGCTGACAGCAGAACTTTCTAAGGAAAAATAACTCTTTCCATTGTCCTGATTGAAAATTCTGGTCATAACAAAGAAAAATATTCTCCTACTCACTCCTGTCTCTAAAACCATAGGACAACAAGCAAGAGAGACATTCAGGAAATGGCAGGCTCAGATACTTTTTCTTATCATTATATGTAAAAAAAAGACAGATTTCTTGTACCCCATCTCAATACTCTAACTGGTAGTGGATATGTCTTCAGCCTCAAATGGCCTCAGTTTCTTCACAACATGCAATGGGAATAATTTTTTTAAAAACTATGTTTTCAATAAAATGTTTTTTTTAAATAAAATCCATCCAGTTATATTTTGTATTTTCGAGACAAGGCCAGAGAATGGATTGGTTAAGAAAATTTTGAAAGGCTTTTTAGGCATTCTTTTCTGAGAACTGTGTCATTTGGTGTCATCTGGTTTATTTGTAATGTAAGTATTTCCTCTTCAGAAGTACTACTTTGTATGGCAAAGATGATAATTTATCAGTTTTCTCAGTAGAAAGGTAAGTACATCAGAAGAAGGTAAATTGCCCCAGTTTTTCTGAAAACTTAAAAACCAGGCTTTTCAGATCCCTTCCAACTTCACAGACTGATATATAGGATGTTGTACATAGAGAATGACATTGGAGGAATAGATACAAGAAGCGCAAACTGCTTCCCTAGTCTGCTCTGTCATGCCCATGAACACTTAGAAATGATATCTAATGGATAGTCTGTCTGAGGAAAAGGATGGGTATGGGAGATGCAGTCAATTAAAAAAACCTGGAACATCTTTCTCTACAGAACAGCAGAAGAGTGGTAGTTAACAATTCATTTCTCCTTAAGTGATGTTTTCTACTTTGTGCAGGAAATACTAATAAGAAAAAATGACTCAAATTCAGTCTGGAAGCCTGGTTTAAATTAAGCTTATTGCTTACACACGCAGAGACTTGCAGTTCAATAATTTAACTTGGTTAAACTTCATATGGATGCAGTTCAAATTTACACTTGAAAAGAATGAGGAAATAAATTGATCTTTTAACATCATTTGACAAATAGTTCATTTAGTTCATGTTAATTAGAAAGTTAGAGAAGTTTTCTTCAGAAGGTATGATAGGCTTTAATTTTTTCCACTTTTTTTGCATCACACAGTAGTAATGATATGTGTGTAATCTTTAATATGGCAATAACCTTATCTAATACTTTATGCTGGTGGACTTAAAAACACAGAATAACAATTTATTACTAAGAGGGAAAAAATCAGGACATGGCTAACCTGTTTTCATAGATTCTGTCAGAATTTTAAACACGTGGTTTTTTGTTGTACTTAATGGAAATGTCTAGTGATTGAAAATCATCGTGGTATCATTTATTACAGACCCAACCGTTTTGCTTGAAAGATTTGTACTTAGAGAAAATTACATCTGTTGGTATACTCCCACATTAAGTTTTGAATTAATTTTAAGTTTTAATATATAGCAAGCCTGAATGGATATTCCAAGCATCTTCTGTGATACTTTCTTCGTCTATGATGCTCTGTCAAGAGCATCTTCAAGCTCTTGACCCACATTTAATATAGTAACACTTGAGGGTGTCCAGCACCTTTCATGATTGGAATTTGTATTTCCATAGAAATTTGTAATGCTTAAACCATTGTTAATGATAAAATATCATGTACAGTACATCTAATCTTGAGAACATTTCATCACCTATACTGAAAACAACATTCTGGCAGAAATCCACAGATATCTAAACTCTTCTTTGATGTGCTTCTTTTCTTAGTAATGAGTGTATTAGCTCTTAGAGAGCTTAGTTACCAATTCAGACAAATTCTGTGAATCATTAAATCAGTGGTAGTGCTTCCTAAGGTTAGACTTTTGAGAAAAACGATGTACAAGCCCATCAAAAACATACTATTTGCCATTTAGGTTGTGGAAACATTTTAATTCCCACATTCAAAATGAAGTCAGGGAATAAGAGCAGATGCTTCTTTTTTTCAGTCTAAACTATGCCACGGCAGATGATTCAGTAGCTTGAATTGCAGATCCTCCATTTTCATCTGAGCTTTTATGTGTAAGAGCTTGGAAGTATTTCAACTGTTCAAAGCAATTACAATTGCCACTGCTAAATTAAATTTGAATATAGCTTGTTTTACAGTCAGCTGCTTCCTATTTTTTTTTTGGCTTGGAGTGTGTAACATTTCTGCAGTACTACTAGGGTGAATGAAGAAGACAGGAATTGAATGCTCAAACTTCTTGCACAGAACTCTAAAATATTCATCATAAAGAAAGAAGAAAGGAAAAGGAAAAGGAAAAGGAAAAGGAAAAGGAAAGGAAAAAAGGAAAAAAAAGGAAAAAAAGGAAAAAAAAGGAAAAAAAGGAACAATTTCTCCATTTACTGTTATAGAAGGATGCTAAAAATATCACAACAGTTGTTCTTGAAAATATTAACCATGGATGAATCAAATGACAAATTTTCAACAGCATCCCAATAATTATGTCAAATAATTGTTCTTCTTTCATGCACATAAAAATGGAAATCAACACACTTAACAAAGGATTGTATACAGTTTAAAAGAAAGATAAAGCACTTTGAAATAGATCAGTGGTATTTACACCTAAACTAATTAAACAATACATAATTGGACATTTTTGTTAGCTCATTTGTCAGGAAAAGATATATTGCATAATAGATAAAAAAAAATCTGTGATCTTACTTGACTGCTCATTCAATATAATTTTTCCACCGCCGGGCAAATAGAGATTCAGAGCCATTACCTTGGAAAATCCAACCATTTTGTGTTCTGATTGTGTTCAGAAATCAAGAAGAAATGGTTTGCCTTGGCAGCAGTTTTAAGGACAGAACTGTAATCCTCCATGATTAGGGATGTTCTTGTCAGGGTGCCTACTCAAATGAAGAAATATGTATGCAGGTTATATGCAGGTTTAGAAAAGTCCAAGAAATATAAAAATCTACTGGTCTCAGATCTCTAATACTGCATAAGTATTAGTTATGCAAAAGGAACAAAATATGTATTTTAAAGGCAGATGTCTGTGGTGGAAGAGAGATAATCTACCCTGCATACATTTTTCCCCCATGCAGTCTTTCAGGAGTGTTTCCACAAAAGTTATGTCCTTTAAATTACTTCTTACAGAGGTTTATAGCCAATTGACTAACATGTCCAACAATATTAATTTCATCCTAATATGAAAACTACCATGAGCACATGATGTAGTCAAAACCAGCAGTAGCTTAAGAATACATATATATAAAATTATAATATAATATGCACAATAAATAGTGAAATGGCCTTTTAAGGTGTTACAAATGCATTGGTAGCACAGGAACGTTTTCTTTCATTTTATAAAAGCAGTTATGACTGCAGCCTCATTTTGTAGACGGTGTATCAGTTTAAGCATTTTCTCCACAAAAATTACCTTCTTGGTGTGTTTTCCATATCCTTTCTATTCCTCATTTTACCACTACTATAAAATAGTTTTGTATAGTCAGCTTACTCTCATCTGTCCAGACATAAAGTTTCTTTTTCTCTGGTGATTTCATTGAGTATGCTCAGTAACAGAGCATACAGAACTAGTAACAGATTCTCTTTGGTATCTTGTATATATACATCTGTAAGGAACAAAGAAAGATCAAAATTTTTGCATTTCCTTTTCTAGTATCCAAACAGATTATGGGATATCTGACCTTTGTTTATATATTCAAAAATTATAGAGGAGATGATTTGCTATCTCCAGAGTAGCTTGAACTGGACAGAAATACATTCTCTGCTGTCCAAATGGAAAGATGAGTATTTTGATGATGGTTCTGTTCAAAGCCTGATCCAAAAACTCATTGAGCACTGGCAGCTCACACTGACATTAGCAGAAAATGAAGATGTTTACAGCCTGTCACAATAAAGCTCATGGTTTCTTTATCTCCTCAGGCTTAGCACAATCAGTTTCTCAAAGTCTTAAAAGCGGAAAGCTATATTAAAGAAGGATGATGTGCATTTCAAGTGTCTCTTGAAATGAGACACTACCTTGTGCTTGGGTGGTCCTATAGTTCCTGATTTAGAAGATGCCACCAAAGGCTCAGCTAGTTTTGTCATATTAAAATGGGATTGAAGCAAAGTGGTATATTTTTATGATTATGTTCGCAAGTAATCTGCTGTTTTATTCAGAGCTATATGTGTGATGTGTGAGAGATTTTAAAAATAAAGGTAAACTGAGAGGGAATTCTCTAATGCATATCACGAGAACAGATTTTATTCCTTAGCACTCAGGTTTTTCTGAATTCAAGATTTCCTTAAATCAAAAGTGCAGATATCTATTGTTTTGGGTATATACTGTCCCCTCATAAGCATATAATCTGTATTTAAACAATTTATAACTGAATATCTGTCATTTATCTAAGAATCCCTGAGAAGTATTTACTAACCATCACATAGCTTTTCCATTCAATCATCACTCATAATTTTATTTATATTAACATCATGCGAAGGATTAATACTCTTTTCATTCAAACACTAAGCCATCCACTAAACAATCCTAGTATAGGCTCTTTAGGTACATAGCATCCCTCATTAAATCAACAGTGAACAAATTTGAGCAGATTCACTGAATGTACTGAATGTAGCATAATAAAACATTTCTTAACTGATTCAAGACTTTGGAAGCATATAAACACTGTCCCATACAGAATTAGTAAAATGCCTTAACCGGCCAAAAATATAAAAAGATAAATTCTTCTGTACTGTTTGCTTCTTAGTGCACTAGGCCCTCTCATCTCAGCAGGCTGCCTTTTATGGTGTTTCAGGAACTTTTCACAACCGCGTTAGACCTAGGGATTAGTTTTAATCCTCCTACTTTCTCAAAAATTCATCTTTTGGCTTCATTGAAACTTAATTAAAAACTTTTCTAGTGATCCAATCTTGTAGGCCTTCTGTGTTTACAAGTTTACTTCAGGGATGTCTGATAATGGAAGCAAACAAGTATGGACAGGTTCAAGAAAGAAAACACTTTTTACAGTAGATATAGCTCACAAATTTGCCGTCTAGGATCAAATATAAGACGTGTTGCCTCTTTCTTCTTAACATTACTTACACTTAAAAAATACTTTAATATCTGAATTCCTCCATTTTCCTTGACTTGTTCTGCAGTCCAACAAGATGAAAGTCTATTTTGTTGTTCCTTTCTTCTGCCTGTTAATTTGATTTTGATGAAGTACTATTTCTTCAAAGCATCTTCTTTCTTTTGTTGTGCACCTTGCATTTTAACTATTCCTTCTTGAACGGCAGCCATCAGACATAAGTACATCTTTTTATTCCTGATGTAGCTATATAATTTGTAAAGAACCGCTGTAGATGCATCATCTCATTAAAAGAAAATTTTTAGAAATTTTCATTTCATGATCAATTATGCTAGATGTTCTTACTTTTCTGTATCAGGCCAGATTATGGTTATTTTCACAGAATGATATCGGGTTGGAAGGGAACTTTGGAGATCTGTTTAAACCTGAATGTGGATCATGCATGCATATAACTATTCTTTCATCAGTTTCTTCTTCATGTAATTTACACAAGATATTTACATGGCAAAGATACTCAATACTCAGTTGATTTGGAAGTGAATGGAGAACCATTTTCCTACCCATGAAACTTTGATATTTCAGAAGCATGATGGTGATAAAGAAAGCTTTCAAAGAATGACAGAAAAATTATTAGGACTCAACTGGGATACAGAATATTTTTTTTTATGTCACTCTTCAGAGTGACTGATAGGAAAGAGTTATGCCTGTGTCTTCTGTTTATCTTGTTATTAGCTTAGTGTGAAAAAGAATGTCTTAGTATAGGATAGAAGTTTACTATGAAGATAAGAAGCATATTTCAATGACTCTTTCCTAAAACTGATGACTTCTTATAGAATTATTTGCTTTACATGAACAGGCATTTTCCAAAAGGGAATGAAAGTAGAAAATTCTGATACACTTTAGACAGCTGGTGTGAATGGCATCATTGCCACATATCTTTATCTGATACACTTAAACCTGTATACATGCAGGTGTTAATTATAGCACAATCAAGTTTAAACTGTTAACTTTATGCAGTGAAGAGGTTTGGGTTGTTTTTTTTTATCACAGCATTGATAAAGCAAAGGATATACAATGAGTTAAAAAGTAATCATTTCATGCATGAATAATCATGTCTGTAATCATGCAGGAGAGTCAGAGAACTCTAATACATTCAGGGTTTACAAGACAGACAAAAAGTAGAACAACAATAAATGATTGCTTCTGTTACATTTTTTGTTCAGAGAGCAGGCTAGAACACTGTCAACTAAATGGGTCACTTGACTTCTTACTCTAGACTAAGTTTTTCCTCTGATCTTTTTTTTTTCCCTGCAGTTTCCCATCAGTGATTATTGTACCTCATCTTTTCACCGCCCTGCAGCTGAGAGATTGTTAATGGGGTTTCTTAGCTATCTCAAGATGTTTTCACATGCTACAAGCTCTGCCTGTTCACCTGCAAAAGCGCATGTCGCTTCCCCCATCCTGTGGCTTTCGATTCAGAGTACTTCCAGAATCTGCACAGATTTCCCACTTAGCTGCGCATCATGTGGTTGGCTCACACTGTTTACCACAAAGCCTGTTATCTCTCCTGCTCTTTTGTCCTTTTTTCTAAAGTTTCTACCTAGCAATGATAAAATTACTATAGTATTTAATTTTAAGTGTCATTTTTATAGTAAATGTCTGGTGGCACATTAGTGGGCAAATTTGAAAAATGTAATGGCAGATACTTTGTCATCAAATACGTTGACTGACTTTAGAAAGCAATACATGCTTATTATACTTGTAAATTATGAGATATAGTATTGAAAATAAATGTTAGAATCCTTAAGTAAAAATGGATTAGTATATAATGAAGCATAATCAGGTCTTCCTTTTTCACATTCTTTTATAGCATAAAAAATACACAAAGACATTAAATATAAACATATGCACATAAGTATTTACATTACTTAAATATCTACCCAGGATTTGAGTTTCATCATACTTGGACTTTGTGCTTCTGCGTGTTTAAAGGCAAAGCCAGTTTGAAAAGGGATTATTTAATTTTGGGACCAATAATAACTTTCTTCAGCTTCTGGACTGTCCATTCATCAGAACCCCTTAAGGCAGGAACTAAACCTGCTTCTTCCCAAAGTCAATGCCTGCACAGATAGTCTCCAATCCTAAAGCAGGGCCTGCAGGTGCTTCTGTAATATAACTGTTAGGTAATAATATCTTTTCAACTAAGAAAATAAAATTGTAGTCCTCATGTCACAAAATAGCCATCATGAGGATTAAGAGGAATTTTGTCTTTCTCACACGCACCATAACTTGATGTGATCTCACTATCGTCTTTCTAGTGGTGGAGTGAAGCTTCAGATGTTGTGCCACAGCCATGAGATGAAGAAAAAGTATTTTGTTAATGGAGGATGGAAAAGTACCTTCCCATTCTCTTCCTGCTTCTGCTGCTGACTCCAAAGCACTTAAAGGTCTTTTCCCAGTCAGAAAACTTACTCAGTCCCCAGTATCTGTATCCCCAGTATCTGTATCCAGTAGCTGATCCCTGGGTCACCATTATTTCCCAACATGATGTGCCAGTCACAAAAGCCCACAGCCCCTCTCTTGTTGCTAAAATACATGTGAGCACACATACACATGCTCCTACACACTACAGTCACGTGATATGTACATGAATCCTTTCATGTTCCCTCACACAGGGAGACTTATCTTAAAAACAGTCTTGCCAGTAGCTGGACCAGACCTATGGTCTTAGCAGTAGGTGACCCTCTATCTTCATGGTCTCCCCATCAGCAGACTCAGATCTCCTGGCCTCTCCCATAGCCAATTTTCTGATCCTTTGTCTCTAGTGTCCTATGGTTGCTTCAAAACTTGGCTTCCAAACCTCTTATCCTACTTGTCACCTTGTCCAGCTTGATTTTCACCAGTAATCACAGACTGACCCAGACAGCCCAAGTCAACATACAGGTTCACTGGCCTCTCTAGTCTGTGTCTGGCACAACAGACAGACAAAAAGACAGACAGACCTGCTGATCTGATTCCAGTTGCTAGCATGAAGACCTGCATACACACATACACTGAACAGAGTACTCTCATGCAGGAAAGGAATTGGAAATGTAGTTCAATGAGAAGAAAAGACAAGCTGTGTTGATTGGGTGCAGAGCAAGGCTCAACTAGCCACTTGTTTGCATCTTTTCATAGAATCATAGAATGAATGGATTGGAAGGGACCTTAAAGATCTTCGAGTTCCAACACCCCTGCATGGGCAGGGACACCTCCCACTAGACCAGGTTGCTCAAAGCCCCATCCAGCCTGGCCTTGAACACTTCCAGGAATGGGGCATCCACGACTTCCCTGGACAACCTGTTCCAGTGCCTCACCACCTTCACTGTAAAGAATTTCTTTCTGGTGTCTAATCTAAATCTCCCTTCTTCCAATTTAAACCTGTTTCCTCTTGTCCTGTCACTACACTTCCTTGTAAACAGTCCCTCTCCGGCTCTTCTGTAGGCTTCCTTCAGATATTGAAAGGCCGTTATAAGGTCTCCCTGGAGCCTTCTCTTCTCAAGGCTCTCAAGGTTGTTCTCAAGGAACAACCCCAGCTCTCTCAGCCTGTCCTCATAAGAGAGGTGTTCCATCCTTCTGATCATCAAACACAATGCTGTTGTCTCTGAGGATGGAGAGCAGCTCCTGCTGCACAACAAAGATGGGCAGATACGGGCAATCCTGCTCCAGGATCGATTTCTTCTTGGCAAATTCGCTGCTGGCTTCACTTTTTTCTTTCATGTGTTCAGCAAACTTCTACTTAGTCTTGTAATCCACCTTACCATCTTTTCATGTGAACAGTGATTTTTACCCTTATCCTTCCCTTTCACATGTTTGTTCCACCTTCATCCTGATCTTTCCCCAAGTTGGTTACTCCCAAACATCCCTTTATTTCTTGTACAATTCTGAAATGCTCTTTTCCCGCATCCCATAATAAGTCTCACACCCCTAGTCTCACACAACGAGCCCTTTCAGTCCAAAGACAGCATCTCCTATGAACCTGCTATGGGTGTCCTGCCATCCCAGTGGTGCTGGGAGCTCCTCTGGGACAGCTGGCTAGGGAGACTCATGTCTCTGGCTCAGTTATTGGGTTCTCCATCTGCTGTCACGCCTAGCTTGACATCTTCCACAGAAAAGCTGTGGCATTTGTCAGAACATGTTTTGCAGTAATACAGAAACACTAAATAAACCTTGGGTGACTACGGCTGCAACACGGTAGAAATGCACATTAAAAAAATGTTCAAACACACAAACTAAATTAACATACTACAGGTAGCTAAATTAGAGTAATAAAGAGCAGTCTCAAGTCAACTTCAACAAAGAGGACAAGAACAAGATGACATATATGTTTCTTATAAAATATTAAGTCAATTAAAAAATAACAAAACTCAAACGAAGAAAACACCCTCTCTTTGGCCAGCAGAACGTATATATGTATCTCACTAAGAAATTACCATGTTGTTCATCTGCATTCATCTCCTTTCCCAGAAAGATTATGATGTTCCGATATAATTAAGTTCCTATTCAGGTTTGTATCCTGTCTAATCAATACTGTAAGGTTATTGAAATACCTGCAACTAATCTAACTTTTTTTTTTCTGGTACAGTGATTCTAATGTGACTTTATGTTTTCAAGCTCAAATAATTCATGTAAAGAGCGGGACAAACATTACAGGCAAACTTCCAAGAACCTTGAGGGTTTGTGAGGGTTTTGGTTTTGATTTTCTTTTTCTCACAACTCTTAAACTGTTAGTATTCTCTGGCCATCACCTTGGAAACTGCCTTCATTTTTGTATTCTCTAAAATTACTTTTTCCTTTCTGAATCCAACATACAGAAAATTATTTAACATCTTATACTAGTCAATGAGGAAGGATCTTCAAGCAAATCATTTTATTCTTTTCTGTCTTCTTTGACAGTATATTATCAGCAGTTGCAGTGCTTCTAACATGACTTGATGAAAGTAACTATTTTTAGGGAATGGGAAGATTTTTTCAGAAAAAGGAACTTAATCATCTCTTTAATCAGTGCGACAAAAAATATATGGACCTGACATCTAGCAGCAGAAATTGTGGCATAGGAACAGTGGAAATATTATTATTATTATTATTATTATTATTATTATTATTAGTGTTGATAATAACTCACAATGAATAATTCATCTGATAAATTTAGCCACTCTTTCTCCTCTTGAAATATCTGCAAGCAGAATAAGATTTCCCCGGATATGGTATTTTCATCAATTTATCTTTCAGCACCCAGAAAGTTTTTAGTTGGGTATTGGCACATGTAGTCCTCTTGAGACTGTTTGACTATATTTTACTGTTTTTTTCACTTATTGGAAGGACATTATTGGCTATGCTACAGCAATAGGAACAAGATCAAATATTCTTTGTTACAGGAGTAGAATTAGTTTTCCATTCACATATGAGAATGTCAGGTTTTGAAATTCATGTTCCACAAATATCCATTGCAAAAATATCCATAAGAAGTTGAAACAAGGAAGTAGACACTTTTCTAGAAAAAAAAAATTAATGTTCACATATATTTGAGTTATATTTACTCTTTCCTTAGAATTCCTTTCAGTTTCAATAATGCTTTCATTACTATCCCCTACATAATATACAATATTACAATACATTACAACAACAAAAGGTTAGGAAAAAAGGACCTAGACCAGACAGGCAGAGCTGGTGTCACGTGATCTTTCAGGCAGGAAGGTCATCATCGTGCAGGAGGTGAGGTCAGATCTTTGTTCAGTTGGGTCTTGAAAACGTGCAAGGATGGAGCCTGCATAACCTCCCTGAGCAGTCTGAGCCATCCAGTCTTGCAATCCATCCCTAGTGCATACATCAGACTGCTTCTGAACTATCCATTTTTGCTGAATACCTTATACCATAGTTGTCTTCATAACAGGGAAACCTTCATCTATATTTTGAGAGTATGTTGTTCTGCTTCTCTGCTTATATTTCACCTTGAACAAACAAAATTCACATCAGCTACATGGAGCATATGCAGAGTTTTCTCCATTCTTATATCTAAACCTCCTCAGTTGCTCTGTGTGCAGTAAGAGGAAAAGGTACCTTTGAGTTATTATATATCCCAAGCTGATCATTCCACAATAATATAACCGGTTTGCTAAGTTATATATCTCAAGTTGATTCTTCCACAGTAAAATGATCTATGATGAAAAGAGAACAGTATATAACATCATTAAAAGGTACTGGACTAACAAAGGTAAGAATTATCATCTGCCCTGGAATTTCACATAGCACAAATTTTACCATCCAGGCAGAATTCTCTATGAACCTCATTCTAAACTGTTATTAGTGAAAAGAAAGAAAATATTTTCAATTTTATTCCCATTTACTTACACCAGCAAATTTCTTGAACATGGACATTCATTTCAAAACAATGGCTGGTCATGGCAGGGCTAAACTGCATAGGTTGCACTCGGTGACTGATGGTTTCAAAGTCAAATGGCCTTATAAGGAGAACCATTAGAGTTTAATGCAGTGCTTTAGGGAGATCATCAATGTGCAAATTGTTTTCTGTCCAGCAAGTGTGAGGTATACTCTTTCTTATTTTTCTCTGGTGTTGATGCTGGACACCATAATAAACCTGTACGGTGAATGAGTAAATAATGTTCTTCCTTGTCTCCTTTCATTTACAAGGGCTACAAATGCAGTAGATAACACTAAAACCTTTTTCTCTAAAATTACTTTCTACTGCATGTAGTTTCTCAGCTCAAGGATAAATTCAAGATGAAATTTATCTGTTGAGCTGTGTGAACTGTGACTACATAGGACGTGGCTCTGTAAAGCAGTAATAAAAGTAACATTACCTGGCACTTCATTTAAAATTATTGAATTCCTCATCATTTATCGGTAATAGGAGTGCCAAGCTCTGATTTCCAAATCCCTGACTTGTGAAAAACCAGGGTTATTTAGTATAGTCAGTGGAACTTCCTTTTTCTTTTCTTTTTCTAAGTGTACTTGTTATTCACACACAAAAAAAAGATGTATGTGTTAAGGCACATTCCATCCAGACGCTTAACTGAGTGTGTAAACTAGGAATCTAGCACTGTCTAATGGAAAAGAGATAGCCTGCATAAAATCTCCGTTTCCCCCTTTTCAATAGCTATGATGACAGTTCCCGCTTTCAGCACAGGTCATTAAAGATGTCTCCATTTAAAACTTGATGAACTCAAACATCAGCATCAGTGCTTGACAATATTTGTGATAACTGATGCAAAAATGAAAACATGTTGGAATCAGAATTTTATAAAAATAAAGTAATGATACTTAATGACTTTCCTGAAAAAAAGTTATTTTCCAACTCAAGAAATCAAAGTGCCAGACAACAGCAGTCAAAGTTATATTTGCTTGCTTAAGTTCACTCCTGAAGCCAAAGAAAGGACCTGAAAGACTCTTAGGGATTCTTGGAAAATAGATGAGATCAGGATTCTCAAATGTTTTTGTCTGTTCTCCAGTCTGGGTAAAAATAATAACCTCTCCTTTATTTTTTAAAAAATCCTGAAATAGTGGGAAAAATAAGAATAGTTTTTTTCACCTTAGGTATTTTCTTCCATTTTGTCATGGATGCACTATAGTTATGGGTGGAGAAAGAATTAGCAAAGTTTTCCATTATACAAAATAAATCATCAATTTCCTTTATCTTAATTTGTGCTTGCTTATGTGCTTTGTTTGATCATTCAGAATTTCTGATTTGTTTTGAAAGGGAGGGAGGAAGCTGGGGTGGGTAAGGGGGAGAGAGAGTGGACTGTACTGATCATGTACCCAGCAATATTTCATATTTTTCTTGTGATGACAACAGCTGATCATCTTGCAATCTTAGCTTTTGCTCCGAGACAATATTGAAATTTAAATTTCTTATGCCTTATGAAAAACTTGTCAAACAAATCAAAGGTTATGTGGAAAATAATTATTTGAGTGGAAACTATAATTGTTTCTATGTTTTATCTAGAAAAACAGGTTATAAATTTTCAGTTTTCATTGATATATAACAAAATCTTTTTTAATTAGAAAAAAATAATTTTACATTGGCATTTGTTGGTATAAGAAAACATATTTTTCTTTGTTGTATTTTTTAACAAACTAGTCTTTCTTTGTTCGGTTCTCTCCTTAGAATCCTTTTCTTAAAATCCAGGAGAAAATAGCTAGCTAATGCCTCCATTTCTCATGGGAGGCATAATATGTTCTTCCTGCTTTGCACTAATCCTGCTGAATAACCATGTATTTTTATTGATATTTGTTTTATCCGTCATTCTGTTTCCTAAAATCTTGTTCTCCCCCATGTTGTACTGAATCCAAAGTCTCTTTATAAACTGCTCAAGAAGTAGTCTTTTTTTATCTCTACAGAGGAGCATCAGTTTCCCTAACATATGAAATTTAACTCTTGATTTTTTAGCTCAATTAGAAAAAAAAAGGTATTGGTTTCATGTCTTTTCCTTTGTGGAGACTGGAAAGGAGGCAAAACATATATACCATACAAGTGATTCTGTAGTTCTTTTTTCCCCTGTATGTATAAATGTGAGTTAGATGCTTAATGTCTGTATCAAGGTCTCTGCATGAAACATCAGTGCTACAGGATTTTTCTACTGGAATAATAAAAAACCCCCCACAACACCTTTTGGGATTGTTTTTTTGGTTGATAAAAAGGGCAGTTGTGACAGAACTTTTGTCCCTTATTTAACCTCTGTAATTTCTTCATTTCAAGCATTACCTAGTACTAAAATAACTTATTGCTATAACCATATGATATCTAAAATTATATCATACTTCATTGAAAAAACATTGAAGTCAGAATTTTTTCTTTAGGTATGCAAATGCGTGAATGTCAATGGCAAATTTATGAAATAAGATAATTTAGATGCAGCGGTGAATTTTAATTTATTTTCTTCTCCATTCCTACTTTTAATATTAATCATAGAATCCTAGAATCATATGGGGTTGGAAGGGACCTCTGGAGATCCTCTGGAGCGGGTCTACCTACAGCACGTTGCCCAGGAACTTGTCCAGGAGGGTTTTGAATGTCTCTAGAGAAAGAGATTCCAATACCTCTCTGGTCAGCCTGTTCCAGTGCTCTGCCCCTCTCACAGGAAAGAAGTTCCTCCCCATGTTTAGGTGGAACTTCGTATACTCAAGTTTGTGCCCATTTCCTCTTGTCCTGTCACTGGGCACCACTGAGAAAGGACCAGCCCCATCCTCCTGACACCCTCCTTTAAATATTTGTAAGCATTGATCAAATCCCCCCTAAGTCTTCTCTTCTCCAGACTAAAAAGACCAAGTCCCTCAGCCTTTCCTCATAGGAGACATGCTCCAGACCCTTAATCATTTTTGTGGCCCTTTGTTGTACCTTCTCCCAGCAGTTTCCTGTCCTTCTTGAACTGGGGAGCCCAGAACTGGACACAGTACTCCAGATGCGGTTCACCAGAACAGAGTAGAGGGCAGGATGACCGCCCTCGACCTGTGGGCCATGCTTTTCTTGATTCACCCCAGGATGCCGTTGTCCTTCTTGGACACAAGGACACACTGCTGGCTCGTGGTCATCATGTTGTCCCCATGAATTCCCAGGTCTTTTTTCTCAGAGCTGCTCTCCAGCAGGTCAGCCCCCAACCTGTACTGGTGCTTGGGGTTATTTCTTCCCAGGTGCAGCACTCTAGATTCACCCTTGTTAAATTTCATTAAGTTTCTCTCAGCCCATCTCTCCAGCCTTTCCAGGTCTTGCTGGATGGCAGCACAGCCTTCTGGAGTGTCAGCCACCCCTCCTAGTATCGTGTCATCAGCAAACTTTCCATCCCTTTGTCCAGGTCATTGATGAATATATGGAAGAGGACTGGATCAAGTACTGCCCCTGGGGAACACCATTAATAATCTACTGATGGTTCATCCTTGCCATAATCTCAGTATTCCCTCCTGTTCACAGTACTGTAACTACTTTTCCCAATGAATAGAAAAATGAGGCAGATTTCCCCTTCTCTTTCCATATACTACAGTGACTTTGATAATTTCATCCAGCAATACACAAAAACTTGAAAAATCAAGAATCGGGCTTGATGGGCTAAATGCTGGGTTGTATGCTATATTTCACCTCTTCTTGCTCTTACAGTTAAATCAGAACTGAATCATAATTAAGAAACTGTCTTACCTAATTACTTTGATATAAATTTTCTCAGTGCTTTTTGATTTAGGAGCTAAATGGGTTTTCTTTTTTCTTTCTCTTGTTCTGTCTTTTGTTGAGGTAGACTGCACACTTTGTGTGGCCATAACTGTTGATTTGAATGTATGATGTTACCAAGCCAGGTAGTGTTATAGTACAGATTTTCATGGTGATTACTTTGAGTAGAGTACATCTGATAAAATATATAATGAAAGTTCAAAGATCACAAAAATGACTGAGACAAAAAAAAATCCCGTATTAACAATTTCAGCTTGCTTGCTTTCCTTATTAGAAAAAATCTTGTGAAGTCAGAGAAGCAAGAGAAAGCACTATAAGAGAAGAAAATGCTACATGTTCAAAATTACCATAAAGGTAATGTATGTAATAAAAACACACAATATGGTATACAATTAAAAATCACATACTAATGACCCTTAGGAAATAGCTTAAAAATTTTGGAGAAAAATGAAGTTTTCAGTGACTTATGCCAATGATACTCACAGTTGCAATACAAAGACTTCATGGCTTCTTAACTTAAATTTCACAGTATTAATGCAGCTCTTTTCAAGAAAATTATTTTTCTTGGGTAGCTGAAAGAATTTATTTTTTTACTGTCTTATGACATTAGAGTTCTCCCATTATTTGCCCAAATTTTATGCCCAAAATTATACTGCTGGGGCAAACTCCATGTGTGAATCCTTCCCATGCTACACTCCCTTCAGGGAAGTACCTGCTCCACCATGTATCACCAATATAAACCCTAATGGGGTGCTACCAGCTCCCATGGAGCAGCATGGAGCAAGTGGGCTACTCCTCTGCCTACCCCTCTGGCCTTGATGTTTTCTCATTCCTACCCTCCTGGTCTTTTGACCTATGTTGAATATGCTTTCCAGAGGAGCCATACACTTGGTTGAAGCGCTGAGCTGTGTGGTGGGTCTATTTGAGCTGTCTGGAGATGATTGTATCTGGCATAGGTCTTAGTTTCTATGGGGTTTTTGTTGTTGTTGGTTGGTTGGGGTTTTTTTGTTGGTTTTGTTTTGTCTTTTGAAGATCTAGACTCATTAAGGGAGCAAAGATAAAAATTAAAAAGCAGTTAAAAGATTAGAACCAGAAGCTAAATAATGGAAGAATAATGAAAAATATTCTTGTTCCCATTTAAACAAAATTTAATCAATCAACTTTAGATATTTTTCTTACTCACATACTGCTATATGATCTCTGAAATGCTGGGCATATCTTTATTTGATTTACTTAAGAAAATTCAAGCTACTCTAGCTCCAAGTACAATATACGTTTTTGCATCAAAATCCCCCTAAATCTTCTCCAGACTAAAAGGACTCAAATCCATCAGCCTTTCCTCATAGGAGAGATGCTCCAGGCCCTTAATCATCTACGTGGCCCTTTGCTGTACCACTTGCCCTTGTTAAATTTCATTAGGTTTCTCTCTTAGGCCCATCTATCCAGCCTGTCCAGGTCTCGCTGGATGGTGGCACAGCCTTTGGGGGTGTCAGCCAAAAATTTAAGTGTATAAAGGTTTTAAGTGTATAAAGGTCCCTTCCAACCCCACATGATTCGAGGATTCTATTATTTTGTATCATACAATACAATTTGCATTCAAAGTACATATAAAATATGACAACATCAGAATGGTTGTACATCCTAAATGACATCCTGTCTTAATTTCCTTCAGTAAACCTTGCTTTTCCTTAGTTTTCAAGCCAGAGAATAAGTGAGACATCTTGGTTCTGGAGCAAAATGTCAATTCGTTGTTCTCTAAATCAGTGGTTGCCTCTCAGAAAGACTTTAATCTAGATCTAGATTAGGAACCGGACACTGGAATTAACTGCCCTTCACATATTAGTTGCACCTCCTCTTACTATCAATGCAACTGTCACCCTTCAAAGAGGGAGGACCCCTATGTCTTCTGTTAAAACCAGGGTATGGTTTTACTGTGCAGTTAAAGCTATGGTGCTCTTGCAATTCCTATGCAAACTTCATAACTAAAACATGATTATAGATTTTTCTCAGGAATAGTGACAGAAAGACTTAATCATGAATTATGTCATGAGACTCATGGCATGTTTTATTTAAAATAAGAAATAAGTAGAAATAATTCCTTCTTAGATTGCATTTTGCACAACATGGCAGTTTTCTATGTTCAAAATTGAAGATACAATGCAATGTTTTTATGGAGAGATATTTTGTTTTCATAACTTCAGTAAACACTAACTGCATTAATCCTTCATAAGCAAATATAGTATAAGCTTATCTTCCAGCTTATAGGAGAGGAGCTTAATATCCACTTCTTTCAGATAAGTAGTTTTGGAACTGCTCTGGCTAAACATTTCAAAAGAAATTAAAAAAAGTAATCCTTGATTTTTGATAAATAAGAACTTGAACATCCAGTGACCTGTGAGTATAGTAAAATATTGCTACATGTTCAAAATGAAGAGTATTTTATTGTCTACAACCACATGCCACCTATCTGAAAAACAAGTAAAATATTATTAGAGGGTGACAGTGGGCAATTTCTTTATGCTTGCTTTAAAGAATTCTTTATATTCATGGAGGTGAAACAGGTTGCTTTTGTCAGCTATGTCATAAGTAGCATGACTCTCTTTTGCAAATAAAAAAAACAACCTCTAGAAAAGTCAACACATACATGAGAACTGAGAACTCAACATGAAATCAACATCTGGATTTACATAACAATCTAATGGTAACAGGTCCTAATTTCTAAGTAAACCATGGTTATAGCCAAGAAACCAATGACTAGTTTTACTAAATTGTGAGTCAAGATTTAGTGAACAAATGCAATGTCTGAAAAGGTTAACCAACAGTGTAGCTTTAGACAAGGATGAGTATTACATTTGTGACTTAAAAGTCCTTAATTGTATCACAAATGGTGAAAAAGAAGGGAAAACAAAAGGGAGAAAAAAGGGAAAAAAGAGGGGGAAATCGTGAAAAAGAAATAGGTTTTTTTTTTTTTTTTCCACTTCTATGCACCCTTTCTGAGGTCACAAAGAGAGAGGAAAATTATTTTATAAGGTGTCATATGAACTAACAGAGAGGCACTGTTATTCAGCAAAGAAAGTGAAGTAAAGGTTTACCTGAGAATGACTACTATATTCATACCTGTTTTGAAAAAGTGTTTTTCTTATCAAGTTTCTGTAAGTTATTTTCTTCTAAATGAATATGTTATGTCATAAAAGAACAAAGAAAAAAAACAATCTATTACTGTTTTTACTGTTTTTTTTTTTTTTTCTAAACTTGTAAAAATATAGGTTTTCAATGATTTCATAAATTAATCTATACTTACATTGTGAATTCAGCCACTGGAAGACAGAATGAATAGCAAAGGGCAAGATCCACAAAAAGATTTGGGTACTTACAGTCTGCTTTAAAAATCAAAGTCCAAGAGTAGTTCTCGATGTTCTAGAAATGGTCAACTTCTCTGAGGTGCTTAAAGTTTTATTGATAAGTATGCAAACAGCCACAGCTTGATGATGTTGAACAATTAAAAACCCCTCTCCCATCACATTTCCTTAATCAGAGGTGCTCTTGGTTACCTGCTGGCTGTATCCAGAGCTTGTCTACAGGACACATGCTTTAATCTACATTTTTTTTTGGAAAAAAAGAAAGATTCAATATTGAGCTGGGGAATCATCATATACCTTGCATAAAGTCATTGCTCCCAGTCCCTATTCTGAATGACATTCAGATAACTGTAATATAACTAAGACAGAGACTGAATTCCCTAAACCTTAAATATGCCAAGTCACAGATCTGGGTTGAAATACTGAGATGCAACTACCTACAAATATCAAAAGATGGCAACTTTGAAACAGGTTTTTCCCACATAACGGGTGAGTTCTCTGAGTGCTGAATTACTGTGTAGAAAGCAGCCCAGACATCCTTTTTTTTCCTTATTTCGGAGTGAGTTTATCAATTTGCATGCCTGATCACAAAGGATATAGTTCATAGTTGTGAACCTTGAATTGAGGTAGACATTTTCTTCCAAACCATTATTAAATTCTCCATGACAGGGAGGATGTTAGTCATACTTGTTTCCAGTATTCATTGTTGAGTTCACTCACAGCTTGCTATAAATCTCATTTTAGTACTTGACCTTTCTTAAAACATTGTCAAGATTGCATGGATTTCTGACCTTAAAACTGTGGATTTCTTTAAGCTATTCTGGTAAAGCTGAGTCCAATGTCTCTTGGGGACAGACTTGTTTGGATGCTGAGTGGAAGACATAATATTCAAAGATTCTCAGAATGGTGACAAATGGGAGAAATTAAACAGAAGAATACAAATTCCAGCATTATCCTGATGCCTCTTAAATTCAGCGGGATTGTAGAACACACATGTATCTACAGAACAGATGATAAGTTTTACAGAAATAGCTTCTCGGCACTGGAGAGGGACTTCTGTAAACTCAGAAAACAGCCATGTGAAAACTTATTATTCCACTTACAGGATGCACCTATGACCATGGATGTTCCACTTGAGGTTTCCAGCATGTTTCATTCATCTACAATGCTCTACTGACTTCTGTTCGAGTAGTATTTTCAGTGTAAGTTTTCCATTAAAGGCAAAAAATGCAATAATAGAAAATTTACATATCTTTTCATTCTTTGCAGTGTTTCTTTCCCACAACTCTTGATTACTTATTGCAGTAGAAATACTTTTGGACTCACTTATGGAAGTTACTGAAAAACCTTTACTTTTAACCTTCAGTAATAAACAAGAAATTGTTTCACAAATGGTTTTTGTATTTTTACCAGAAAGGCAGACCACAAAATCACAGAATGATATGGGGTTGTAAGGGACCGGGCCAGAATAATTATACTTTTTTTTCCCCAGAAATACAAATAGTTTCATAAAAAGTACCTCAAAGGCAATAGTTTACTAGACAGAATGATGATTTGTGTGTGTGTGAGTGACCAATTAATGCTGATAGTAATATTAAATCAAATTGTTCTCACTCGGATGCTAGTGCAAATTATAAATTCACACATTTCATGTTTGAAAATGTGAATTATCTCTGCCCTCTCTTTTCTCTTTCTGCTCTTATTTAATTCCCTTTAGCCAACAGAAAAGACATGAATTGCCCATTTTATATCAAGAACGAGAACTTGTAACTCATACAGTGCAGTAAGAAGTCTAATTCATTAAAAATCTGGTGAAGATAAATATTTCTGGACACAAAAAGGAACCTTATGAAGATGGCTGTCTTGCAGGAAGAAGAAATATTCATTCATCTTGACTGAAGTCTGAAGATCAGTCTGAATAGTCTGAGGATTCGGGAAGAAATAAGACATTGGTTGCATCCCTTTCAAAATATATTTAAGTCAGTTTTCAACTGCTACTGATAGCATCCTCTAGGATCTATGAAAGTCTTTTAAGAAAAGGAAATCTGTAGTCAGTGCCTTTTTTAAATTACTGTATTAGGCATTTTCCCTGGAAAAGCATTAAATGTCAGAAAATTGTAGACAGTTAAGCATTACTTCTTTGAAACAGGAATACAAAAATTTTAATAATTTGGGTGCATGGAGATGTATTTTGAAAAACACAGCATAAATTAGAGAGACCATCCCTATATACACACAATTTGTATACTTCATGATATATGACATTGCCATTTCAAGGATTTGGGGACATTTTTATTGGTCAAGTCACTTTCTAATTCAGGAAAATTAAAGAAGTACATTGTATGTTCTGAATGTCTGTGAAATCCACCAAAGAGTAGGTCTGGAAGATGTTTTAGAATTAATTTTAACAGGTAAATCCCTTTTTGCATGTTACTCCCTTTTTAATATGTAACTCCATTTTACATTCCTTTTTTTTAATTACCCAAATACACGTAAAATTCTGACCAGATGTGATTTGTATGGTAGTTTGCCTCATCTGAAAGGCATATAACCATTTAGAATAATGGTTTGCCATTTTACAGGGATACAATATGCATTAGCCGTTTCCCTCTGAGGTGGTCTGGTCTTTGATTATGATGAAACTTAAAGAAAATAGTTGAGTTTAATTGAGATTAAGTAACGGTCTGTAAACATGAATTTGAATGCTCTCATCTGCATGTGAAAAGTTCTGGACAGCATGTTTGCCTCCTGACATAACTACAAAGTATTGGAACAAACATAATACTACTCTATAGACTAACAGCAGGGAATTGGAAGTTAAATAAAAAACTCTAGTGAAGACAGACTTTAGCTCTCCCTTTCTTTGAAAATTAGTATTGCGATATTCCCTCTTTATTTTCTTTGGCCCTGTAAAAATGTGTGTTCTTTAACCATCTCTTCAAGCTAGTGACTGGTTTCAGCTGAGATGGATTGGATTAGTTAAATGCAGTTTCTGAATTACCATGCTAATTACTAAACTGTTAAATTACTCACTAAGATATTTTTGGAGGTATTCATTTATTTTCTTTAAATTAAAATAATGGGCTTAGGCCTGGAAAGTTAATTGTTTTATTTGTTTTTTTTATTTACTAAGTACTATGGGCATCCCCTTCAGAACTGACAGAATTGGAGATTTTTTTTACTCTTTTACAATAATAAGTTTGAAGCAAAACTTGGCAAGTTGGGTCATCACTGTTCCTAATACATTTTCACACTCAATAATACAGTATGTTCAGTTGCCAAAAGGATATTATTTCCAGCTTTGTAATATTATTTAAATTTAGTTAGCTAATTTCTGTTTATTTTAAACTTTATTTCCCTCAAGAGACAGAAAGGTATGGACACATTTGTTTTCTCAAATCCGTTATGAAATTCAAAAAGATTGTGAGGTTTCATATTAAAACTAACCTGAAGTAGCTAAAGGCTTAGGTCTGCAATGCTTAGCAGAGAATAATTTACATCACTGTTGAGCAAAACTCAATATTATTTTTGCATATACAGCACTTCAATAAAGTTAGTTACCCTGGAATTAATTTAATAAATACTTGATTCAGGGAGAAGAAAGCTAGAAAATATATTTTAAAAGATATCTTAAGGCTTGTAAAGCATATAATAAAACCAGGAATGTTCTAGAGATTTTTTGAAGAGCATATAATAAAAACTCCACAGACTGAATGCTTCCATTTTTGGCAAAGAATTGTTAAAGGTACTAAGTACTGAGAATTGGAAGGATTTTTCATTTAATGAAGGTGGAGATCAGCTTCCTGAAAGGCGCACAGAAACTTTACAAGTAAGCTGTAAATATTAAAAATAGTTCACACACACTATATAGCACATCTTTTGGTTTTGTTTCTGTGTTTTTTTTTTCCTTTAGGTTCTTTAAACCTTGTATTTCTAACATATTTCTGCAAATTATTAAAAAATTGCTAGCTTACAATACTGATCTGAGGTATTGTACTCCAAAGTCAGATTAAAGAGAATATTTTTATGGTTTTATATGTTTCACCTATTGTGACTCTTTCATCCCTCATTTGAAAGTCATAGGAACTTTAGAAGTTTCTGTTAGTTCCATTTTTGAGGCATAAAAGGTTGTATTACTAATACAGCAGTAGTATACTGCCAATTGATTAGGTCATGCAAAGGATGATTTTCAATGGAAATGTCTGTATTTGCAGCTACTCTCAGTAGTTCAGTACTAAACCTAATTTACATGTACAAAAATTGAGTTGTACAAGCATAGACCTGGTATGGCATGTTTTGCATGTTTTCCTTAAGTCTTTTTCCATATTATATTACTAATCCCAAGGCCAAATATTACTGAAGCAATTAACCAATTAATCAGACTATTAGTTCTATTTGGACAGTGAAGTTTTGTGGTTTTTTTCCATGAGTAAACATTAAAAATTTTAACAAAATTAAAATTATGATAATAAATTCTTTTATTTAACAGTATCTTACTTATCTATGGGAGGTGGTGACTGAATTCCTTGTTTTGCCTTGTTTGCATGTGTGACTTTTGTATTACTATTAAACTGTCTGTATCTCAACCCATGAGTTTTCTCGCTTTTACTCGATTCTCTTCCCCATTCCACTGGAGAGGGGTAAAGGAATAGTTGTGTTGTGCTTGGTTGCCAGCTGTAGTGAAACCATGACAAGCCCCAGAGCATATCTACTCCATTTCATTCTAAAACAGCCCCTCTGTTCACTAATAGTAAATTAACATAATATATAAAAGATCCATACAGGCTCAAAGGGCAATTTAAGGTCAGTCAAATAGTCCTCTTCTTACATTATTTTATTATTAAAATATTGAAAGCTTTTTTATAATGGTAAACCAATGAATTTTTATTTGCTATATAAAAATCCCAATATCATTATTATTAAAAATGCATCAATAACACATGTTAAACCACCTTCAGGCTCAGAAAGGTCAATTAAAGTTACTATTTAAATACTGTTTTTTCCCTGGAATATATTATAAATTGTGTATTTTTCAGTGAAAGAAGAGGAAGATTACTCCTTTCCTATATGGTCCTAAAGTAATTAGCTGAGAGAAAAATGCCATTTCTCTTTTAACAATCCCCAGTTCTGTTTATTACCTCCTGTGCTCCTTGGTGCAGAACTGGCATGTACTGGTGTACCCTGAGAGAAACAAATGAGAAAGTGCAGATGTGCTGGACCTCTCTGTTTCTCAAACTTTCCTGATAAGGACAGGTAATTTATGTAGTGGTGGTCTCCAAAACGCTCTGAACCCTCTGCTCTGTGAAGGGGGTTCCTTACCAGGGCTGGCTTAACCCACTGCTGGGTAGTGCCGGGTTCTGGAGGATGGTGGCTGGCACAGGCGTCACCCAGCCTCTAAATCCACCAGGATCTCATCACAAAGATAGTCTGAATTTCGCTATGGAACAAATATTCAGCAGAGGCTTTTCGTGTGAAAATGCAGAAGAGCACTCAGCAGGGATTTAAAAAATAAAGTAAAACTTTGGTTTCTGAATTCATGACAGATATTGTGTGTCAGCTTAGTATCTGCTCCTAAGCATTTTGAAGAAAACAAGTATAAATGTACTGGTATTCTTGTACATCCAATAGTTTTAAAAATCTTGGCTGCATGAATATATTCATGTTTGTGTTCTTTAGCTGTCACTTACAGAACCTTGTTATGATGCTAGAAAAACTTCTAAATCTTATGCAATCTATATCCATGGTTTGGAGGCATGGCTTAACAGTCATTGCTATATTATGTTAACAGCTGGGCCATCATTTCCATATTTTCATTAAAAATACTGCCTATACCAATGACTCCTTTACACTCTTTATTTCATAATTCATGTTAAAACAGAGGAAATGGGGCACTCTGCACCTTCTGGAATCAAACATGCTTTTACTGGAAGCATTTCCCTTTTTTTAAGGAAATAATAATTAAATTAGGAGTCACAATTTCAAGTGGAGCCATAGCAGTTGTGGTAGGGATTGCAAGATTGACAAAAATTAACTTAAATGGCTATTTTTCCTAATTTGGGGGAATAAACTGCAAAAGGCAGAGTCTTGGATAGTTTCAGGGTCAGTTTTGACAAGTAATTGCCCGCATATACAATGTCAATATCCAAACTTCTCTGTGTTATTCATACCAGTGCTTGTCCATACTTGCACACTGCTTTTCACGTATTCATCTTGGCTGGTGAAAGTGTTGATAGCACTTAAAGTAGCTATAATGACAAAAATAAGATGTCCCATTATCAGTCTCATCTCAAATATCACAGAAAGCATGTTCAGGCAAAGTAAAAGACCTAGTAGGGTCACATCTACTTATATGGGGATAACTGAATTGCAGAAAAACTGTTGTATACATAGATTTTTGAAGGATGTCATATGTAGTAGTTTATTAGTTTGATAAACTTTTCAGTTTTGTTTTATTTTTATGTTAATAGGAACTTTTGACCCCAAGTCTGAGCTGTGGGAACTATCCTAGAAAAAAATGGATCTTTGGATATTGTGCCTTATCTTCAGACTGTTTAATCATGTTTGCAATGTATACCTGTCTGTCTATGATGCAATTCACAGAAGTCCAGGTCCTCAGTGTCAGATGAGATTGTGAGACCTAGTAAGTAGTTCAATCTCCTTGCTCTCCTTCACACAGCGGTGCCAGGACAGCCTACAAAGGAAAGGGAAATCAGTACAGTGTTACCTTGACACCAGGTCATTGAGTTTTAAGAAAAAACCCTCTGCCCAGCTCTATTGTCATTGACTCATGGAAGCCAGAGGATCCATCCAAGATAAAAGAGACTAAAAGAACTCCAGGGCTGCCCTGGAGTTCAAGAGTCCCCCTGTAACTACCATGGATTAAGTTGGAGAGTGCTGCATTGACTGCTCAGCTTTCAATTCCAAGACAGCTCTGATGGCAGGAATAGTTGTCAAGACTTTTGGAAAAGTTGTTATAGCACATGAATTTTCCCATTTTTGGGGGGGATATCTAGCTAGTTATTAATGGATTTTTGAAGTCAGGATGTCTGTTATGTTTTTTTGAATTAGACAATTGCCAAACTCAGTGGATTAACAGGGCAGTAAGAAGCAGGTCTATATTTCAGAGTTCTTTCTTTTTGAAGTAGTTTCTATTTGAAATTTCTAAAGATGTTGTGGACCTGGAAAAAATATCCCTGTATTGTAGTTCTTCTTGCTGGGGCTGGTTGTGGGTTTTTTTGAGATTATTGAATAATTCTTTGACTAACTGATCCACAGCCGTGAATGGCAGCCTCCTTTTCAATAAAATGACTGTAGTTTGTGTTAACCGCAGAAAATTTACTGCAATCTATAAGACCATATAGCTAATTTTACTTCAAAAGGGAAAGAAAGAAAGGGAAGTAAACTGTACTTTTTAATTCCAAATCTTATTGGATTACCTGTTTATGATGTGAAAATAGAAGGAAGGCTAACAGCAAGGCTATACCACATAAACCTGCACATCATACAGATGACATTAACAACAATTCTGGACTTTGCATAGAGTGGATTTTCTCTTTTTCTTCCTCCTCTGTTTAAAGATAACAATCTGTTTAAAGATATCTGTTTAAAGATAACAATCTTTAGGAATTCTTCAAGTTGGAAAAGGAACTGTTTTGGCTAGTTTTTTTAATGGGAGATAGCAACATGCAATCTTTCCTTGTGAATAGCTGTGGAGCAAACATGAAGGTTATTTTTACTCTTGCAAACAGAGAGAGAGAGGATGAAACAAAAAGTACTGCATATTTCTGCAAACCAACTTTGTTTGGTGCTAAAGAAGGAAGTTAGGAAGATTTAAACAAGATTGAATAAAAATGTTTTGGAGGTTAGAGAGAAAAGTAGGCATTTAATTTTTAATTTAAAAAGGCTTTTAATTTGTTAATTTGTTTTTAAATATTTTTTTCCACTTAGACTAAGATAGTGTATTATTTATAATTTCCTACTTGCTAGAATTGGTTTGTTGTTTCTGTTTTCTTCCTAGTATTCCTTAAACTTTCTATCAGGGATATTGTCATACACTAACTGTGAAGTCATCTTTATAAATTTCAGAGATATTAAAGATTTGATTTTTATCAGGTAAGGTGATTTTAAAAAATCAGTACTTGTTTACAAATATAAAATTATATTTGGATATGCCTGCTGTAAACTGTGTGACTCAGGTGAGCATAAACCAGTTTGAACTGTCTCCACAATTACTACAGACACAATTTGATTGTTAATGAATTTTTCTTAATGATTAGGTAAACTGAGAACTCCTACTAGCCTGGTTATGAGCTTGTAGATGTTTCCTCACTGTGAGCTAATGGTGTGACCACTGCATATTTTTCATATTCTGAATTAAGTTTTCATTTTAGCATCAAACAAAAATACACAAAATTAATAAAGATGTTTGGAAGACCCATCTATGTCCTCCAATGTCAATTCTGTACCAGAATTTATCTTTACACAAATTTGCTCCAGCAACCTCTGCAAAATACCACTGCTTTTAATTGGTACAGAATTTTAATGAAATGTGACTTTTAAAATAAGATTTTGAGGGTCATACAGAGTTGAGCTGAAGGATTTACATATATTCACATCTTTTGCAGCTTATCTTGTATTCCTGTGATCTCTAAACTTTTAAACTTCTCTGAAAAAAATAGTGAGTTTCCATTCACAGGAAATGAATAGCCAAGGCCACAATTAAAGGACACTCTCCCAGATGCTGCCTATTATTTAGTTAGTAACATTCTCATCCAGAAATCTTATATTGAGAACAGAACTTATGTTTATATGCATATCTAGGACTGCATGTGTATGCATGTGTTAATACATATGTGTATATATGTGTGTGTGTGTATAAAAACCAAAATATTTGGATCCAGATTCTGCCAGTGAATATTCTTATTCATACCCTGAAAGTAATTTTTCTTTTCCAAGTTTTAGAAAGCTAATTATTCCAAGTGAAATGTTATTCCAATATAAGTAATCCCATCTTCATCAAAGGATTCAGGTTAAACAAACTGAAATCACCTTTTAGTGTGACCAGAATTACATGAAAATTAAATCCTCATTGTATAGATTACAACTGCAGAATAAACCTCCAAATCCATTCATATTTTATTCCAATATGATATGAACAGAGCTAGTATTAGTCTGTATAGTTTTTACTGATTAACTTTCTCTGACAGTATCTGAGAAATAAACGGAGAGAAGAGCTCTGATTTCCATTTCACTTTACTGTTACTTAATTAGGAAAATTGACACTTTTGTATAATTTTCCTGAACATGTGCTGCCATATGACATACAAAGGGAAGAGGAATATTTTTATGAACTCTATATATAAAATAAAAAAAAAATAAAAGAAGGAAAAAAACCCAAGAAAATGTAACTGAGACATAAATGTTATAGTAGAAATAACACTATCCAGTTAGGAAAGATTTTTGTTCTTAGTGTAAATATTCCATGAAATTACTTTTCTCCTAATACAAAATTATTAACAGTCTGCACTTACACAGTGAGGATGAAGTTGTAATTTTACCCTTGTAACTTCAGATCAGAAAGTACTGCATATATATCAAAATTAAGTGTTAACATATTTGTCAGCAGTTCTGTTTCAAAGGACTATGGTTTGTCAAAAGCTCTGTTTCTAATTTTTATAAAACCATTGGATTGTAAAAAATGCGTATTGGCAAGTTGCCATACGCATTACTCTTATTTCTTTTTATGTGTTTCTTTGCCTATCTGTGTATGCTTTGGCATTTTTATAAGATGGAATCCTGTCATTTTTTTGTGTTAATTATCATAACATTAGCCACTTCCTATCAGAATTAAACAGTAAATTAAATTATTAGGATTTACTAGAAGCCATTTCACATGTACACAAACCTTTCCAAACCCAACCATTAGATTCCAAAACCATGCATTAGATATAATCCACTGGATTTACAGAAAAGAATATTAGAGTTATTAACTGGGTAGTGCTTTAATTTATGGTTTCATTCTTTCACCTGAAAAATTTTCTGTAAGTGCCATGATAGATTCAATTCATTACTTCAGACTGTCTCTATTTTTCTATTTCATAATAGCCCAATATTGATGTTACTCATCAGAGTTACCACTTTTCTTCTCACAGCCTCTAAGGACCATTAGAAAATTACTTATACATGTGATAAAGAGTGTAAGTCTATACATATACTTCTACATATACACTATATACACATCAGTTGTGCTAATTCATTAAAGATTTCCTGACGAGATCCAAATGAATAATAAATAAAGGTTTTGTTTGTTGGGGTTTTGTAAGAAAAAAAAAAATAATCAAGACTTTAGAATTCCAGACCTATGTTTATATATTCCTTCAGTAACATTTTAAGAGGATTTTATTTGTTCAAAAAAAAAACTCCATCCACGTTTCTTACTGAACTTGGTCATATGAAGACATTCCTCAGGGACTGCAGGTTGGGAAACCAAAATTGTGAATTGGCAAAGATGTTTTGAGGTATTCTGATATAAAGCATTGTTGTGAATAATAGTTGGTGCATATGTTTAGCTTTTTCGATGATGCTGGTTGCCTGGTAACAAGCAAAAGGCATATGTCAGAGAAGAGTTCAAATGAAACAGCTGACATCAATCTCAGCAGGGTAAGGAAAAGGAAAACCATTGATTAGCTCACTAGATTAGTATATATAGGAATCCTGTCATGTTTCCATATCATTGATTATCTAAGCTGACCTTAATTTACCACAACATTTGTGCTAGTTCTTAATTAGAGCCAGTATTTGTGTCTTTTAAAAGATGATTTAAAATGTTTATTTGCAGAAAGTACATAGTGCCCCTGCTCAGTAGCATGTATTGGAAAAATATTGTTTGCTTTGTTCAGCCACAGGTCAGCCAACAGCTTTTTTAGTTTGTCCCAAAGCCACACTGTAGAATCACTGGACCTTGGAAAACAAAGGCCAGCTATGGTGCACAGTAAGTCACAGGACCAGAGATAAATTTTCAAATATATTATTTCATCAGTTGTTTTCTTTGGTATATTGCTCTGGTTCATCCAAAAAGAACACAAGAATTCTGGTAACATTTTAATCTTTTTTTTTTTTTTTTCAAGTATTCAGAAAACTTATGTTTATCAGTACTGAAACATTACAATAAATTCCCTAATTACAGTTAGATACTATTTTCTGCCTACAGGCCACTAGGATTCACATTTTCTGTCATCAGTGTTCTCATTTATTCCAAGAATTCATTGGCAAATGTAAAATTTCCATTGGGATAATTGGGGGGGGGGGGGGGGGGGCAAAAC
>BJBW01005635.1:0-15612 GCA_004320125.1 Scolopax mira
GCGATTCTGATGGTGAAGTGACAGTTGTACACATGGGATTCTTCTTTCAGGAAGGAAAAAAGATAACATTTAGCTGAATTCAGCTGTGTCCCACCAATGCTTCTGAGGGATAACCACCTTCTTTGTTTGAGGATTATTTTGGGTGATGTGCGTTCTGAGCAAACAGGGCCAGGAGAATTGTATGCCATTGTCCCCTTGCACAAAAGGTGTTTCTAGGCATTTCAGTGAAAATACTTGTGTAGATGTTGCTCATCGGTATGAGAAGACTCAGTAGTTATGTTGGAAGAATGTTTGATGTTTTGCCCTCACTTATTTTTGCAAAAACATCTAGGAACAGAACTGGAGTAGATTCTATGAGCACTTTAACCAAGATGTCTATAATTTAATGTATGATGTCCACTAAGTCACTTTTTTTTTTCCTTCAGAGTAACAGAGGCTGGTGCAGTATTTATTATATGGGATCCTAGAACAAATAATTATGAACTATAACCAAACTATTCACTTGCAGATTATTCATTTTCATTCTCATAATTTCATATCTTCTATCACTTTGTTTTGCACCTGCAGAATCATTGTTTTTCCTGGACAAAAAATCTGTTTTACTAGTACCTGGTCAAGAGATGACAGGTTAATGACATCTTGAAGTCTTTAGCTTTAGAGAGATTCTTTAGGCAACTAGCTCCCTAAAATTTGGCACCCAAGTGCTGTTGAAGATCTTGATTGTGTACACTATTTGTCCTAGTGATTATTTCAAAGAAAACAGCTGAAAACGGCTGGTCTACTCTGCAGAGACACTGATAGGGAATTCAGAGAATTGCTCAGGGGGTGGGAGACAAAGGAATAGAACAAGAACCCAGCTCTTTCCTGCTCACCTTTTTTCACCAGATAATTTTTTTCTAGTGTAATGCAGTTGCTTTTAATTCCACAGTAATTAAATTATCTTTCTCCCCAAGCCACAGAGCTCAGAGTCCTGCCCTAATACTGTATGAAAGCCATGTAACCTTCGAGGCTGTGTTGTTGAAAGCTCAGATATTTCTATTTCTTCTCTTCATGGCTTTAGCTGCTCTGACCAACTGCCACAAAAGTGAAGGTGTCTGTTAGCTGTTACTTTGTTTTTTAAAAAGAAAGAAATTCCCTATGCTAAAAAAACATTAGTATCTAAGTGGTACAAATTACAAGCCTTGCCATTCACACCTTACCGAGGTAATGAAGTGGAACAGGGGTAAGTTGCCATCTGCTGCTGTTTGGCTGTAGACAGTTTTCTGCAAGACTAAGTTAACTGGTCAGCAGCACATCTGTTTTTCCTGTGATCCGTGATGCCTGTAATTGCCCACTGCAAAAATATAGAAGCATTATTTTAAGATGAAAATGGAGAATTTGCAGCAGATTGTTGGAGGCAGTGAAAGCCGGCAGGGCGTCTCTGAGATGGCAATTTCCAGAGCTTTCTTACGTTCCACCTCTGGCTGGTATCTTGGAGGAACCGAGTGTCTGTGTTTCAATAAGACATTGCAGTCTCTACTTTACAGGCTGGAGAAGGAAAATTTGTAGTGATTCTACAGGCTCACAGGGATAGGAGAGAGACAATATTTCTTTGTTGGAGTTTTTCAAATAAGCTAATAAAAGTGCCTTTTTATTGTGCATTTGTGCATTTGTCACAGCAGAGTTCAGCTTTAGTAGATGGCTAATAGCAACTCATTATCATAAAACACTTTCAGAAAGTAGACAGAAGTATTACTAAGATTTAGAAATCTAAGAAGAATCAGAAGTAATTTTTGATCTGCTTTTAATGCCTTTCTTAAAAAAATAAAGGTGCAACCTTCTTAATAAGGCATGTTTTCATGTAATGGTTCAAGCGCCACCCTTGCTGTAGATCTGTGAAAAACCCTGTGGTTATAATAGGGAATCCAATTTGATTTGAGATTGGGTTTTTGGGAGGGAGTGTTTTCTTTTTGTTGGTTTGTTTTGCAAATATGGGTTCTGGGGAGGAAAAAAGAAAAAAAAATATATGAAAATGAGAATTTTGAAGTAGTGAATTTGCAGGGTTTTATGAGATCCTCCTGGAGGGGGGAGGTATTACATTTCACATTTACAGAGTTCTTTGTACCACAGATAAGAAATAAGCTTTTTTTAAAAGCCAAAATACACTTCTAATAATCTCAGGCAATGGCCTGATTTAAGCAGCTAGAGTTGACTCCATGAGAAAGTTAATCCATATTAACAACAGAACTTTGCCCTTGTCACCTACATACGTTATGCATCCACCTTTAGCAACAAAAAAGCTGGATAAAAGCTGAGAATGAATGACTCCAATATGACTGTGTCCTTAAAGAAAACCTCACACGATAAATAAAATATTTGGTCTTAGTCACTGCAAAAAGTATCTGCTATATTACACAGCTGTCGGCGACTAAACTATCTATTTCAGACAAAGATATAGGCAATATTTGTCTTATTCACTGCAACAACTGAGAACCAAGTAAGTTTAAAACCAGAAATAACTATAACTATTCCCATAGATGTGTTTCTTGTAGGAAAGAAACATGGGTAACATATAGATCTGACTTTTATGTATATGCATGAAACTTGCTAAAGGAAGTTAAACTGAAGATATTGAACCATAGCCATTTTTTATGTCTGCTTTAGAGAGGTTTTCACAGGATAGATCCAGCTGAGGTGTAAATGTCATCTCTCATAACTGGTGGAAATCACAAGTGACAGGTCATTGTCAGTCTGAGAAGCAGTGGATCTGCAAGGAGGCCTGGCTCGGGACACCAGGCTGTATGAGGAAGGAAAGCATGTGCTAAACAACAATTGTGTCAGTGAAATAAATCATTTAAGAGTCTAACAAAACCCTATAAAGGGTTTTAAATGAAAATGCCAATGAAAAGACAATTTTATAAAATAGATTTCTTTTGGCTTTCTAGAACAATAGCATAACTTTGGAAGGAGGTCACCTGGTTCAGCTGCCCTGCGCAGCCTCGAAGCAGGGAGAGCTTGAAACTGTGAGAAGGAAAGTATCCGGCTGGTTGGTGAAATTTTTGAAACCACACACATTTTGGGGAATCTTGTCTGTAACTTATTAGTACCGTCTTGTACTCTTTTTGTCTCAATCCTCTTGTCTTCAGTAGTAAAAAAAAAAAAAGAATAAAGTGGAAAAGGAAAATCTACGACTGTTCTCATTGCGGTAACTTTGAAATGACATTTTTATGATTCTAGCACATACTTTTAATATCATAACCATGTCTAGTTTTGTTTGGTTTTTCTCTGACTTTCTCTGGATAACTGAACTAGTGGTGGTTTCAGCTGTTACAGTGCATGGGTTGTGGGCCCAATTAATTATATTGACTATATTGTCACTCCTTTTTTCCCTCACTACATTCATTCTCTGATCCAATAAAAAAAAAATAAAAATAAAAATAAACAAGTTAGAACAATTAAGTCTCAAACTTTTTGTGAATATGATCATGCAGCCTGTTAATTGCAATGAAGTTATTTCAGAACAGAAAGCTGGAAGATCTCGGAAGTTCTTCTTGCAAATAGATCCAGGGAGAGGTGAGACAAGTTGCAAAGGCTTCAGGGACACTTGTGACCAGTAAGAGAAGGATGTAGGAGACAGTGAGGGAGACCTTACAAACATGGAAGAAACAGCTAGAGGAAGATCAAGAGAGGCCAGAAAGGAAACAGATTAGGGGTGGGGAGAGACCAGTAGTGCCAAAAGCAGTCAGAAGATTAAAGAAGAAGAGGTAGACCAGAAGTTCTGGAATTTGCCCACTCCTTGCTAAAGGGCGACCTTTAGCAAAAGTAAACTCTTAAGGGTGCTGGGTTCCCAACTGAAAAGACAGGGATCAGATAGAAAGCAGGATAAGTATCACAGAGTTGAGTGAGTGGCTAAAGAGGAAGGGTTGTCTAACAAGGCTCACAAAAGCATCGTATATACATAGGAAGGTAAAAGCATACATTTGTGTCTTATTTTCCAGCTCTAGCTTCTGTGGCTCAGTGGAAGTACTGCTAGCAGGGCAGGAATTGCATAGGAACTGCTAGTTAAGGTGGATGCCAAATGACAAGGGAACAAAAAACTTCTGAGGATGATGTAAAACACCTAAGTAGAACATACACTATATGATATATTTTGCAAATAAGCTGGCATGAACACCACTGCTGAATTTGTGTTTGTCCATGAAAAGGAGAAGTAACACACCCAATTTTCAATCAGACACTAGAAGCTTTAGAAGCCATACAGAGAGTACATCCTCTTGTCACCCCCCCATCCCCCCTTGTCCCCCACAGAGGGGACTGTGATTACCAGACAAAAATTTAAACAACTCAGGATTAAGTAATGTCCCAGCTGTTCTAGTCCACACAAAGACCTCAATGGATTCAGGCAACTCTGCTTTCAAAACCACCTGCTGCCCATGGAAATTTTGCAGTTCTCTGTGTAGAATAATGCACTATTGGCTCATGAAAAAAAAAAAAAAAAGGAGAATTACTGGTACTGTCCCAATTAGAGAGTCCCACTGTCAGTTTTGCCTTCCACTGATATCCAGCATGACAAGAATATCAACATGACCTCAACCGAACTCTCATGCCGGGCAGATTAAGCAGTAATAAGCAACACAGCGGATAAAATCAGGTAGGGTTTGCTCTGCCTAGGCTTTAGAGTATTGGAAGGTGGCACCTGTTCAATCAATACTTGTTCTTTGCAGAATCTGTTGATGGGGAAAGCTGCAAGGGTCACTGTGATAGATGGAAGAGGTAGGGGTAAAAGGGTGTACGCTTGCTACTGTGATCTATACATATCTATATCTGTGCCCTGTTATCTATAGTTAAAGTTGGACTGCTAGCACTGCATATAAAAGTGACGTTTCCACCTCTTCTCATGAAGGTAAACACAGGCTATCTCAGCAGGCTACAACTAAAAATTTCCCTTGTCACCTCTCACATAAAAAGACCTCATTGGAATAGAAGGTGAATAGACTAATGTACCTGACATGAACCTAGATATTAATAAGGAACATTCTCTGTTCTCTTCCCACAAGATGTGGTGAATTTTTTGTGAAAAAGAGGAAAATAAAACTGTATTGCAGATATCCTTCTGAACTAAAATACTATGACTGCTAATGTGAGGTAAAATTGTTGTATTTATACTCTTGGCTGATTCTATACTTCAGCTTTATCCCTGAGTTCCTGAGTGTATATTCATGGAAAGATCATGACCTAATGCTGATCAATACATATAAAAATTGATTCATGTCTAATGTAACTCTAGTGCAGTTGATGGGCTACGTCCATTTGTGGTGTAACTACAATGACATCGGTACAGGTATTTCCAGGATAAGTCTCGCCTTGTTTTAGTACAAACTCTAAGAAAATGTAGAAAAGTGTTAGAAGAATTCATCGCTTATCAGTGTTTCCTGGCCACATCACAGAACTTAGCACTTTTACTTTTTAATTTCTTTTGACAAACAGCAAGTTCACCTACCACGTAAATGTTTTAAAACTCCAAGCTGGAGGGAAAAGAGGGAGGTTCTGGGCGCTGCATGAAGTCTAAATTTGTCATAGAAAGAGCAGGGTTGTTTGAAGATGCATGAATAAAGCAATGTGGGCAGAAAAATGGCAATCAGGTAGAATTCAGAACAGTAAGACAATACAAGCATACCTTTATTTTCCTTTTAAGTTTGATATTGAAATGAACGTACAGCATAATATGTAAATTCTCATCACATCTAACAAGACACACAGCTGTGTCCTGCAGATACTTATCATGAATAAGGCAGAGCTGGATTTCTGATTGCTCACTTGGTAGCCATGAAAGGCCTTGGCAGTTTCCAGGTCCTTCTGACACAGTGTTCTTTCAGTACCAAGAAAATAAAAGCTGTCTCATCCTTGGCCAGGCCTGATAGTTTCTCCATACATGTAAGACTTTCCAACTCAATGGCTGTACAGTTTCTACCATGGCAAGAGAGAAGACATATATCAGAACACTGTCTATACCCTGGCAATTTCTCCCTCCTGAGTAGCCTAGCAAGAGCTACTGAAAGACCATGAAGAATTTCTGTACTGAGCTAGGAACAAAACATTTATATAGAGGTGCCATGGCTTTCCAGATTCTCCAGTCTTTCTGTCAGGCTGCCAGATGAAAGGGGATTTGAAAGCGTGTCTATTTAAACCCTTTTCAAAAAAATATTTGCTATTATTACTGAAGTCTTTGAGATTTTCCACCATTCCCACAATTGAACACTGCAGTACCTTAAGCAATACTGACTGTCTTCAGCAGAGATTTGGACCCAAAGATAATCAGAAACTAAAATAATGCCAATGGTTTTTCCACATCAGTCTCCTCCCAGCTGATCAAAGGAAATTATTATGTGGTAAACGGAGCAGGCAAAGCCACTATGCAAGCAGAGACTATTTGGCAGCTCAGGACTGAACTCTATGTTTATGGTTTAAAATGGAGGTTGAGAAAAAACATCCTGGAATTGGCCCCAAGCCATTTTTCTACTCTCTCTCCTCTACTGTTTCTGTTTATAAAGTTAAATGATGGCAACACACATCCCAAACGTGCTTTAGTCTGTCTCCAACATGATGACAACTGTCAAAAAGGCATCAGAGCTGTATTAGCCTAGATGTTGACTGCAGATGTTCACAGAAGTAGACTGAGAGCTCTTCTCTGATTAGCAAACTGGGTTGGGAGTACACTCACATGGCTGCTCTGAAAGTCATAATCTCATCTTGCAGGATCTATTTCTGAGCTGCTGCTGACTTTGTTTTTCTAACCCCTTATTAGTGCTCTATGAGCATCTTGCAAATTAGAGGCAATTCTCCCTCCATAATTCAGCATTTCAAGGAATCTTTGTACCTTCTATTTATCTGTCCGAGCTGTGTTAGCGATATCTTCAGCTTTATTGTGATCTGCATGTATATATCTTCCAGGTATGTTACTTCCATCATACAGGATTTAAGTTTTCTTTAGTTTAGCTCTGGTTCTCTCCATGGTTGCTCTGTGCCTCCAGCCATGCTCAGCTAGTGTTTTTTCCCAGATCAAAACGTCGTTCCATTAAACCTTCATGCCTTCCATCCCATCAAAATATTGATGAATTTCCCCATAAAACACCCTGGGAGCAGAATACATGCCAGTTCCACTTGCTGTTTTTGCCGGACTGAAACTTTGAGCTCTGCATGACTTTCTGCCTCAGGTGGCTCATAGTGGTTTGGATTTTCTGATGTCTTCAAGTTCAGAGCACTGACCATCCTCCATAGTATTTCTGTGGACCGGTTGATTTTCTTTGCCTGGTGAACTCAAAATGTTTCGTGAGGGGTTAATTCTGATTTTTTTCTGTAGTAGCCCCCAGAATTTTTTGATTCTGCTCACAAACTCATAGTGGGAATATACCTAGCCCTTAAAAATTGCTCCTCAGCCTCAGCTCTGTCACAGACTGCTCTCTGATTTCACCTTCAGTTGTTTGGTTTTTTTTTCACTGTTTGTAGTTGTGCGGTGCCATACTCTTCACATTTCTTTATAACAGTTGCAGCATTACTTTCCATTTTTCTGAGTTACATGGAAATTATTAGGCACATAAAGCTCTTTAAAGACACCTACTATAGAAATAGGGCAGCCGTCTAAATTATTTCCTCTGTTGCTGGCAGCCTAATACAGTTGCTTGTAAACACAGCGTGACGTGCTACTTAAAACTTCCTGTGAGTTTTCCAAATCACCAGAGAGTTTTGGCTCCAAGAGAGCTTTTAGTTGCTCTATTCTTTCACTCCAGCTCTTTCCTTGTTCCATTTTACCAAGACCAGGAGGTGATCAGCAATCACTCGGAGCTTGCCATTCCCACTGGAGTTCTGCTTTATTTGGTTGTTTTTGCCAGTTGCTTTGTGCGTAGCCAGAAGAAGCAAAGCAACGAGGACTCACCATTTGCCAGAAAGGAACATGCAACTGCTGGCATGAAGGAAGAGGTGACAAAAGTCACCGGGAGCTCTGCATAGAAGCAAGTAGGGAATGGCAGCTCCCAGCAGGCGATGGAGGGTGTAGGTGATCAGCCCCTTGTTGTGACACATGGTCTCAAATCAATAAAGCATACAGCCCTTGGCACCTACTGTTTCATTTACATCAGCTCCTTTCTTAGCTGAAGAACATGTGCTTTGCAGCTTATGCTCTTGTCAATCCCAAAAGAACAAGGAATCCAGCTGCTACTGCCAGGGCCCTGTGGGCTCTAATAGACCTGACCAGCCTCACCTGGAGCTTCCCACACACCCCCTGCCCATTGGCTCAGGAGCCCCATATCAGCTCAGCCCAGCACACCTACTCCTTGTTTAGGTTGAGTCACAGGAGTCTCTTTCTTTGAGACTGACCACGTTCCTAGGTGGAACTAGGATGTGTGTTGTAGGTAGCTGGTTTCTAGTCCTGCCTCCCAGATGGACCTTGGACCCACAGTGCAGTCTTGTTTCCAGCCCTGTCGATGGCCAGACACTGGACATGGCTTATGGCATGTCCTTTCTCATCATGTCAGAGGCTGTTGGTGGACCCTGTTTCAAACTTGAAGCTCTGCTCGCCCAGCTTGGGCCCCATTGGGATGATGCCCAAGGCCAAGGGCTGGCCTGCTTTGGAGTCACCTGTGGCTTCTGGCTTAGCCCCTGCCATGGTGTAGCCCTGCTCATACTAAACCTGATGGCTATAACCTCCTCTTTCCCTGCAGAGAAGAGCAACCTTATATCATGTCAGCTCCTGATAAAAGACAGACATAAGTTGTACAGGTAAGTCAACACAGTTTGATCTCCTGTTATGTCACCTTTACTTACCCTGGATCTATGTAGGGGCCATAAAATACTAATTTTCATCTGTGCTTTTTTAACAATCAGATTAATACTTGCTTTATTAGATGACCCAGAGTCAGATCTGTACTTTCCTGCCCACCTATCGGAGGGGAATGTGGCCTAAACATGCTCAGCTCAAGCACTTCCCAGCTGACATGTGTTGAGCTGAGATACAAGAAGATTAATACTAGCAGAGGGCATAGCCGAGGGAATCAGGAAGGCAGGAGAAGTTCTGTGACAACTTTTTTCAAATGCAAAACTTTAGTCTGGGGTCCCTGGGGAAGACTGTCAAACCTTACTCCGCAAGCACAGAAAGGAAGCAAGCAAGCCACTGTCCTTAATGTAGCAACATCTGGAGAAGTCATGCTAATAACTGAGACTAGTTGAGAGGGAAGACACGTAGTATGCAACAGGTTTCTCTAAATGTAGTTGGGAATGATGTTGCATGTACAGGCTTCGCATATTACAGAGTCCTAAATGAGGCTCCTGCTGGGATGGGTGTTTCTCCAGCAGGGAGAAATCACAAGCAGTTAAACAACCATCTGAGACAGGGAGAAAATCATGCTTCTCGTTTCAGGTATTACATCTGAACATTCAGTTACAGAGCTACCAGAAATTGCAGCACACATAGTAGCAGTGGAATCCTGTATTTAAACACTAAATTTTCTGCTAATAGGCATCTACAAGTAAGTTTCCTCTAATATGTAATTAAAGGCAGTCAGCCAGACAGGCTGCTATTCCAGTTAAAGAATTTTTACATGAGGTTTACTCTGAAACCATGTGAAACGCTTCAATGAATGCCAAAGGAATTCATGAAGATTTTTCAGTTTGTTTCTAATGTAGGAATCCATTCCCTCTAATATTGTTGTATCAAAGTAAGACACAGGAATTTCCATCTGATGATAAAACCTGTTAGTATTTCTCTAAAGCATTTGTTGATTTAGCTTTCATCATAAGTGATAAAACTTGTGAGGAAAGAGTGACTGGTAGATTTTATTTGTGGGATTTCCCTGTGTATCTGTTCTTAGATTGAAAAGTATATGAAATAAAAACTTTTTTGTTTCCTTTCTAAATTAATTCTTATCTGGAAAAAATTTTTAATTCTGAGTTTCTAAAATAAACATTTAAACAAAATCCCTCAACAAATTGAAGAGTAGAATTCTAAACAGTTCTGTTCTTGAGCAAAAACTGTCAAAAAACAAATGTCGCTGAACTTCTATGTCAAAAAAAGCCTAACAAAACAAATAATAAAAAAAATCCCTGTGAATTACTTTTCCTGAAGTCCACAGATATTAAAATAAACTGTGATCTATTAACATTGGGTCTCTGTGTTATAGTCCTGTCCCTATAGGAAAATAAATGGAAGGTAAAGCAGTGTAACTGTTGAACTAAGTGAACACAGGAATGTTTGAGCTATTAAAGTTAAACCCAGGTTTTCGTGCCTTTCCTTGTTTCTCCCTATATTGAGTTTGCTGTAGGAACCATTGGGAACTAATAACCCAAAATAGGAAAACTAAATTGACTTTAATTTATTAGCTTACTATGAAATGGCATTAGCAGATTGGGGGTGTTCTCCCCTCACACCTTGGTCTCAGTAAAGACTCTCAACCTACTATTTTGAATGCAGATAGAACAATTTTGGTATATAAAGACTTTTCTATGCATGTCTAGATAGCATTAGATCTTTGATAGCAGTTACTGAAATCCACACTTCTTACTGAGGTTTTTCTACAACTCAGTCCACACAAACAATCTGTGCAAAAGGTACAAGCTTCTTAACATGTAACACAGCTTTATTCCAGCCCCTGTAAAGGTTGAGAATCTTGGTGAGGAGCTTGACGTAGGCTTCTCTGAGGAGCTGGTTAAAACTTGATTTATTTTTTTTTTTTTAATGTGGTAGCACAAATTAAATATCAAAGTTTTTCATTGTTTTGTGAAACTGAGTGAAGTGTAAACCTGCATTTTGTATTACACTGGGGATCAGGTGCCTGGAGACACAGCAAATAAGCACTGTGCTAATAGTGATGAAACTGAAATTTTTTCCTTGATGGTTTTGTTATTCTCCTGCCTATCATAGGTAAAAATAGAAAGAGAATGTAAGACTTAGATCAAGGGATGTGGAAATGAAAATTCCCTTTTATTTTCCACTGGGACTAAAGGCAAGAATCCTCTAAATTTTTTTTGTCCACATCTTTATATTTGCATTTCCTAAATAGAGTTCAGTGATTTTTCAAGTTGGTTGGTTTGGGGTTTTTTGCAGGCAAAAATTCACCTTGAAACTGCGGTTCCTACCAGCCCTAGAATATCTCCCAGATGAAGTTTGAACAGAAGCCCAAAAGCAGGGGGGGAAAAGGGGCTGTCTCTGAATCAGGCTGACCCTGTAACCATCCTTTTTCAGGACATTAAGTAGCCCCATAAATTACTGCTATAAAAGGGCTTATAATTTCTTGTTGTTTCTGAGTGCAATTGTCTTAGTCATGGTATCTGCATCATTTCTAGTTATAGATCTCTCTTACGCAGAGAAGAGGAAAAACTGAGCATGTTTTCCTCGCTCTTCAGTGGTGCCCATAGTAAACCGGCGTCAGAAAAGTGCGTAATCCCAAATCTTACAGCACCACCTGCTGTTCACTGCTGTGATTTTTGTTCGTTTCTAAATCTGTACAGGAACTAGATAAAAACACTTGGAGCAGAAAAATAAATTCTGTTTAGGTAGGGGGGGGAATAGGTCTGTATCCAAGACCTGTATGAACAGGGGCCTGAATTACTGGGTGGCTGAAGTATCACGCTTGTGATAACCCAGGTGTTTGTTCCACAGGTCAGGCTTCCAGCCATGGCTTTGGGAAGGATAAAGCACTGTGTAGACAGAAATTCTTCTCCCCTGAGTTCAAGGAACCATACCACCTGCTCAGCTCTCTGCATCCTCCATCATGCTGTTGTGAGGTAAGTTCAGTCTGGGATCTTTCTGTCCCTAAAGGAGAAGTTTTCAGTGGCACAGGTCTTGAGGTGGGTTCTGCTGTCCTCACAACCCAGACACAAATTTTTGGTTCTTTTTATCTTAATTCCCTCCTCTGTAAAATGTAAACTAGGTGGTGACCAATGGATGTTGTACTGGGCTAGGACTTGTTCCAACCATCATCCAGTTCCAATGATGGTTGGAATCTGCCATGGGCAGGGACATATCCCACTAAACTACCATCCTTATTTCTTGATTATCCTGAGCAGATTTGCATTATGTTGTTACAACACAGTGCTGTCATTACGTCAGGTATTTTGAAGGGTGGTAGAGCTTTCTTCTTCTTAAAATTGTCTTATGGCCACTATATTGGGCCTTAGATCAAACACTATGTGTTGTGGCTGTTCTGCTGCAGAAAGGGACTAGCCCCTCGAGCAATGAGCATTCAGGTCACTCTCCTCTGCATAGCTGATGGGCCAGGGATAGCCTCCTGAGGCCAGTGCCCTGGGCAAGGTAGAGCTGCAGAGCTGGAGGCCCCTCTAGGTTACACAGATGAGCCCCATTTAGAACCTGTGGGGTGGGGGAACTCCTGCCATTTTGGTGACCCGCAACCACGAGGCAGCCATTGCCCCAATATTAATCCACGTCCATTTTAGTGAGATTTTACCTGAACCATAAAAGCACGCCAATTCTTGCAGCTTCACAGCCTTCTCAGTATGTTTCCATTTGCCCGTTACTATTTTGTAAGTCATTAAAATGATCTTTGTTTCCTAAAGGACAGCAGAGGACTTTGGATTCTTTTCCTTCCATCTGTGCACATGGGAGGACACAAAAGAGGCATGATGCTCCTTCTGCACTGGAGATCATTCTCTGCAGAGAATCTCTCTTCTGTCATTTCCCCACTCGTAATGCAGCGCTTGTCTTGATACAATTCAGCACCTGATCCCCAGCAGCACAGGATGCAATTTCATATTCACACAGCTCTCTTCCACCCCCCGAGTACATGTGCAGCGCCCACACGTGGCTCACTCATGTTTTCACATCAGGAATCTTCTCTCCTTTCAGCAGCAGTGGGTCCAAACCAACCCCCAGATCCAAATAAGACAAGGTGCTCCTTTTCTCTTTGTGAATTTCACCTAGCGCCTTGGTGCTTTGAACTCCAATAAAGCAGTAGGAAAACCAGAGCCCTACACCACCAGGCTTAAAAACAGGCGTGTCCTTTTGCACCTAAAGCAACAGAACTTTATTAGGAAGCTGTCAGATACAGACAGACAGATTTGGGAGATTACAGCCGCATAGGTCAGCAGGAGAGAGCAGCAGTAATAAAGAAGACGGATGATGTGTGGTGCTCCCCATGCTCGCTGCTATACCAACAGAGGTGCAAGAAGAGGCTACTACCTTTGTCCTGGAGGTATTGCCTGAATGTGGAGTTACACCCCCCTAGAAGATGCACTTTGGGGAGGTAGGTGGGCACAACTGTGCCCCCTAAATCTCTCTCTGTCACACGGTACTTCCTCATCCTTTGTGGTGCAGCAGGGACACTTTTGCTGCTGTAACCCTACAGGTAAAAAAAGTGTTAGAGCAAACATTATGCAGTCACTTACTGCTAAGATCGACCTCTTTCATGCTCAGTTAGAACATTTTTGCTATCCCAAGAGTTCTGAGAGACACACTGTAATCAAAGACTATTGCAGGAAACTTCGCCTTTAATAATGATCTTCCTTCCTTTTTTCTGCTCTCCTAACATGGGAGAAGTGACATTTCTCCTTAATAAGGAGGATCGGGAGGGCTGAACCAAACCAGTCCCAGCACCAGAGCAAGCTGCTGTTTCAGTGGAAGCTTTGTCTCATTGACAGTTGCTGTCACTGGCATCAATAATTTAAAGCCGCAGACACCGTGAAGTGGTAAATAATTTAAAAAATATAATTCATGTCCATTCTATTGCTGCATCTCAGTCAGGATCCAAACTTTTTTATACCTTTATTTATACTAAGGAGCACATACAATAGCCAGCTTGCAGCAAGTCCTTCCAAGCAGCTCTTATTATTTTTATTTAGTTAACATTGCAACACTGTTCTTGAGAGCAGATGCTCTGACATGCTGTAGCACATTGGAACAGCAGGTTCCAAAATTCTTTCTGTTAAAAGGTTTCCGAGAAGAACGAGAGCATCATTAAGTCATAGAAAAACCTTAAATAAATAATAATTTGACAAAAAAAAAAGACAGAGTTCTCGCTGCTTGCCAGAATGTTATACAAAAATATATTGAGTCAAAGAATGATTGAGATGTGCTACACCAAACAATTCTTCCTCCAAGAAAAAAACAAACAAAAACTACAAAAAAGCCACCCCTCATTCTAAAGTTCCCTGGGACTTAAAAGAGTTCTACAGGATATTTTTTCTCTCTTCATAGAATAAGAAATAATGCTGGTTGCAAAGAAGCCTTGTAAAGTTTTCCTTAAGGACTAACTTATTGACAAGGACCTTTTCCAATAACTTCAGGTTTCTTTCCTGATACGAAGTGTTGATAAATCAGATGCTAATTAGTTACCTGGGTTTAAAAGATACAGGGCTAGCTATGTCTCCCAAGTGACGGGTGCCTTTGAGCCCCAGATATTCCAGTATTCTTGAGATACATTGAGGGATTACTTCCTGTTTTGTAAAAGGAAACACCACAAATCAGTGCAGTTGTTGCTCTTGAGAATATTCCTGTCCCCAACTTAATTTATATACAGTAATACTTTTTGCTTATATGGGAAAGGTTACTTTACTGACTAAGTGATGGTTTTTATGATTAAGATCGCGACAGTTTTCTGATAGGGCCTTGTATAGGGTTTGGGAAAAGTTTTTCTTGTTTACTTTTTTTGTTTATTGTTTTCTTTTCCTTGTGTAGGAGGAAGAAAAAGTTGACAATTTTTCTCAGCACTGATGCTATTGTTTAATAGGCTATCCTGGGAGGGGGAACCCTTGTCTCTGGCAAGAAGTCTTTGTTGCATCTCTTTTCAGTTGCAACAGTAAGTTTCAGAGCCTACAAAAGAAAAAGGGGCTTATGTGCTGACCAGCTATAAAAAGGTAAACTAAAATAGTTGCAAGGGCACAAGAAATCCCTAGAGACAGAAAGGAAGGGGGGAAAAAAAATCAAGGTTTCTAAAGAAGATTCAGTCTTTGTTTTCTATAAACTTTTTCCAAACTGTTTTCGTTCTACTTGTTCTCCCAGCAACTGATGTAGAAAGCTTTCGCTTTTTACCCATAACATCTCAATCCCAAAAAAGGATTCTCCTAGACCCTTCTTAGTGGGATCAGATTAGATGATGGGGGATATTTTTATTCATCTTGATGTAATCGATTGGTTTATTAATTTTTTCAAAATAATTTGTGCTTTTTGTTGCTCTAACTGCAATTTAATCCATTGTGTGGCCAAGTCTAAGTGGTAGCTCACGGAGAATTCAGTGATAAAGTTGGAGCTAATAAGATTCACATCATCAAGCCTTCCAGATTTTTTTTTTTTTCATGCATTCAGACTTCTCTGAAGTAACTGGAAATCTTCCTAGTTATTTCACTGTATTGGATCAGCTTGTCTATACACTAGAGTAGTTTCTCTACTTCCAAAGCTTCAATAAATAAAAGTACTTACTTAGCAAGTGCATTGCTTTTCAGAAAGTGATTTCATGTCTGTAGACTATTATTTATCTATTTCGTCCATATTCTGACTATGACACCTACAGGCCAGAGGATAGCTGTGCAAGAGCGAAGATTATTTTTAGAAAAAAGAAACTTTTCCTTCCCATTCCATTGCAAGAAAAGATCTTTATGATGAGGCATACACCAGTCATGTTACTGAGCTAA